>BFEA01000134.1:0-12492 GCA_003427395.1 Chara braunii
AAAAAAAAAAAAAAAAAAAAAAAACAGGGCACAGCACACAATGGGGTGAGGCCTTATGTGTTCTTTCTGGCACACCACATCGCAGTGGGCAAGGCTTGGTGAGCGATCAGCCATTTTCTGCTTCATCTACATTGCATCTACAGGGCATATCATCATTGTATCATCAGCTTCAGCAGCAACAGTATTGTCATCATTATCATTATCACCATGATCATCATCATCAGTAATGAGATTAGTCATCATCGTCGCCATCATCAACAGCATCATCATCACCATCATCTTCATGTTCAGCATCAAGGTGGAAAGAACGTGGCAGCGGGAGTGCTGGGCAACAGAAGGACAAAGAAGAGCAACAACATCAGTATCAGCATTATCAGCAGCAGTAGCAGCGGCATTTCTGACATCACCATCATCATTATGTGCATCTTTATTGGTGAGTCATCATCATCTTCATCATCAGCTTCATCATCACCATCATAATCATCATCATCATCATCAGTATCATCATCATCATCATCATCATCATTATCTTCATCATCATTGTCAGCATAACTGACATACCATCATCATCATCATCATCAATATGAACATCTTCATTGGTGCGTCATCATCATATTCATCTTCATCATCATCACGATCATCATCATCATCATCATCATCATCATCATCATCATCATCCGCATCATCATCATCATCATCACCATCATCATCATCATCATCATCTTTATCGATAACTTTTTGTTATCGGTAGAGTTTGCTCTTCAAGGTTTCGTGTCGCTTTTCGTATCATCATCATCATTCCCGTTATCATTATCTTCAAGGTGTTATCCTTCGCCTCCAACAAAATCCAAGAGGAATGACAATTTGGTGAGAGGGTAGGGGAGAGCCCTGCCCCGCAGGGGTTTCATTAGGAGGGAGGTGGAATCCTGGAGGGGGTATGGGCAGAYTGTGAGGAATACTMTTTTCTGGGGCTGGGCATCAAATCCCAGCGGGGGMAGATTAGAGTAAAGGGATAGATAGGGTAATGGAGAGAATGGAGGTGTGCTGAAATTCTCGGCTATCATCATCTYATTATTGTTATATTAAGYTTTTTGGTGTTWTGAAATTCTGRCTGCATYTCGTATTCTTCCACATCCGGGATATAGGTCTACAGAGATGGTTGAACCTGGACTGATATCTTCTGAGTTGCTCTGATCTGAGCCCTTGGTTTGCCGATGCCAGAACGACGCTGGCCGGAGCTGGGGCGTTGCCCTGTAACCTGTAAATAGCAGGAGTGTGAGGCCTTGTAGAGAGATCTGGGGTTTGTTGAGGGTGGAAGGCATTCCAGTGGTGAACCGGGGGGGGYTGAAAGRAGGCGAGAARAGATCARCTATGATTGATGTTGGTCAGGTTGTTTCTGTCTCTGTAGTATAGTGTCCTGGTACAGGGAGGGCTAGGAGTTGTACTGGGATTTGGAGCCCAGAATAGCTGATATAGCATCATCATCGTCATCATCATCATCATCATCATCACACCATTAGTTTCATCATCTGATTATTGTTATATTAAGTTTTTTGGTGTTATGAAGTTTTGGCAGCATCTAGCATTCTTCCACATTCGGGATATAGGACTTCAGAGATGGTTGAATCTCGACTGATTTCAACTGAGTTGCTCTGTTCTGTGCCCTTGGTTTGCCAATGCCAGAACTATGCTGGCCGGAGCTGGGGCCTTGCCCTGTAACCTGTTAATAGCAGCAGCGTGAGGCCTTGTAGAGAGAACTGGGGTTTGCTGAGGGTGGAAGGCAGTCTAGTGGTGAACCGGGGGGTTTGCAATGAAGCGAGAAGAGATCAGCTATGGTTGACAATTAGTTAGGTGCTTTTGTCTTTGAGGTACAGTGTCCTAGTATAGGGAGGGTTGGGAGTTGTTCTAGGATTAGAAGGCCAGAATAGCGGATATAGCATTTTTTTTTTTTTTTTTTTCGTATTTTTGAATCATCATTCTCATTAGCATCATTAATCAGTTTCATTAGTATCATCATGGTCATCATTAGCGGTTTCCAAAAAAAAAAAAAAAAACTCTACAACAGCCTGGGTTTTTTAAGTAATAAAAAATTTACAAAAAAAGAAAAAAAAAGAATTCAGGTACGTGAGACTTGGCCTTTGCTGCACTCTTTATCTTTTTTTTTTTTTTTCCCCTCCCTGCCATTGGGAGAAGCAGTATTGCGTCAGACACATTTTTTTCATTCTTTGCATGTGTCAGTTGACAGGCATCATTTAAAAAAAAAAAAAAAAAAAAAAAAAAAAAAAAGGTTGCTCAGAGGGCCATCTTTCAAACAACAGGGTTTTCCAGTCTCATGGCCATGGTGCCCCTGTTCCAAGCTGATCCCAAATTCTATCCCACCATCGCCAGAGCCAGACTGCTCCGGGGCATTGTAAAAAAATGTGTTCTATTGTTTCTGGTTTCTTCCTTCAAGTTGATGGGAATGCGCTGGAGCATAATTTACACCGGGGGAGGGCAAGTCCTCTCTCTTCAAGGGTGGTTTTGTCTATCAACCAGTTATTGGTTGGTAGGCACCGATGCTCCATTTGCCATTGCAAGGAGGCCAGATTTGCAGGTTTTTTTTTAGTCAGTTGGAACCATTTCACATTCCTCGGTGATTCTTCGCTAATGTTCAAATGTTTCATCCATCTCGCTTCCACTTGGTCCCGCAAATGTATTTTTGGGTGGCGCAGTCTGTATGTTGTTTTGACTGTGATGTTATGCTGCGTTTTAGTACTGGTTTTACCCCTGCCAATTGTGTTTGTCCATACCCATTCTGAAGGGTCCAGAGGTAGTTGAGATATAGGTGTGTCTGGGGAGAAGGTCACCCATCTGTCCTTCACCCACACCACCCTAATTCTTGAGAGCTCGTCCTCCCCGACGAATTGTATTTGTTCTGGACTGGTCCTGGAGAGAATTGTCATTACCAACTGTGAACATATTTACCACCACTGGGCCCTTTGGGTCATAGCACACCAGATTGTCCACCTCCCCCTGACGGTCCAGGATTGCTACCCAGTCGGATTCTTGTATTGAGGGTCCTTTTCTCATAATTTTCCACCAAAGTAGGGGGACGCATTTTATTAGATTTTCGAGCGTCTCCTCTGGTCTGTGGGCCTGTGACAGTATCTCAGTTTTTCCCAGATATCCCTTATTCTACGAACTCCCCTTTTCACCCATCGTTTCCAAGGAGAGTCCATGCAATGCAGAACTTGGCCCCTTGGATTCGTTATCCATCTATTCCCAAGGAGTGGTTGAAGAGCCACGTCTTCCCATCCTTCTGGATAACTTTTATCCGGTAGGGGGAGGTTCCTCCATGTCTGTAGGAGGGTTGGCCAGAAGGGGTCGTTGTGTAGATCCTTCCTTGCCTCTTGTCTTCGTGAATCAATCAGGAGGTGTTCTTGCTGAGACCGTTGTCACGGAATTGGTCAATCCTTGTTTTCAATCTACGTGAGTGGACTGATATGAGCTGGTGTTTCCGGAGCTAATCTTGAGATCTGTTACAAGGCTAGTTCTTTCCATGGGATGTGTGGGCAGAAGAGCATGCGCTTAAGCCACTATATGACCGGTGCCTTGACTTGTATTGTCGGATCAATTATGCCCAATCCCCCTTTTGCTTTGGGTTGGATAATCGCCCGCCATGAGACCCTACAGGTACATTCTGTTTTTCATGGTCCCCCCGCCATAAAAATGCAGCTAGTTGCCATTGGAGGGAGCGTAGGGTAGTCTTGTCCAAACCCCTGATGGCTGACTTGTACCAAAGGGAGGCGAGCACCACATTGTTAATCACCAGGGTCCTGCCAATGAGCGAGGTATGTTTGTCTTTCCATAGTGCTAACTTTTCCAATGGAGGTCTGACTATCCATTCGTTGTTGGCTAACGGTCTGTCATTTGCTGTCAAGGAAACTCCCAGGACTCTGATTAGGGTCTCTTGAGTCTTGAGGTAGCCACCTAACCTTTGGTTGTTCGGGGGTCTTACACCCCGATGATGAATTCAGCATCCCAGTGTCTTGTTTTCCCAATTGACTCTCATATCAGATAGGGAACAAAAACGATTCATCATATTTTGGACTTCTTCCATCGATTCCTGGGTTGCATCCACCATCAGGGTCAGGTCGTCGACAAACATAGAGCAAACCGGGATAGTTTATTTTGGAATCGAGGATAGTTGTATTCTTTGGATGTCTTTGTGGGTTCTCAGGTTTGTTGCAAACGCTTCCATGATTATTACGAAAAGGAATGAGGTTAATCGATCACCTTGTCTTACGGATCTTTGCAGGTTAATTGGCGGCGCCAGCTTACCATTGACCATGACTCTAGTTGTTGCATTTTTATGAAGGATTTGCACCCATCGTCTGAAACTGGGTTCGAAATTAAGTTTTTCCAGACATTTATCTAGGAATATCCAGCCCACGTGGTCATAGACTTTCTCAAAATCGATGAAGATGATCGCAGCGTTCCGTTTAGATTGTCGTGCTAGCTTAATCACCTCATTGACTAACATGATATTATCCTGGATGTTTCTGCTTTTGATGAATCCCGTCTGGTTTGGGTGTATAATGTCGTCCATTACTTTGGTCAGTCGATTTGCCAGTGCCTTAGCCACCATCTTGTAGACCACTGTAAGGAGTGTGATTGGTTTATAGTTCCTCATATTAGTCTTTGCCCCTTTCTTATATACGAGTGTTAGGAACCCTTTGCCTACAAATTCCCCTGTCTGGCCTACCTCCCACATCGCTTTATAGCAGTTCATTAGGTCCTGTGAGATGTCTTCTCACATCACCTCCCATAATTCCTTAGGTAGACCATTTATGCCTGGGTTTTTTTCCTCCTCCATAAGCATCAGTGTTGTCCATACTTCTCCCTTTGTGAAAGGTTTTTCTAACAGCTTTTTTGTTGTTCCGTCAGTGTTTTTGTGAGGGGGAGCAAAAACTCATCAATTTCCTTCAGCCTCTGCACCTCTGGTTGGGTCCCACACCCTGATGTGAAGAGGTTTTGATAGAAATTTCTTGTTATTTTTGTGTAGGTTGTTGTTGATGTTAGCAGCGGGTCTTGGTGGGCATTCGGGTCCTCCAAGGCTTCTATAGTCGATCTCCAAAGTTTAGTCTTCGACTCTTTGCCATTGGAAAAAATCTCTTATCCATGGCTCCCTCCATATTGTGTTTGTGAAGTTTGCCTCGGATCCTTATGCCCTGTCATTGGTGTTCCATTCATTCCAGGATCCAGGCCTCGAACGCTTGTATTTCGTTGGCTAGTTTTTTTTACCTTGTGTCGCTACTCATATCATCTTCTTGTGGTTGGAGATCCTGTAATCTAGGTTGAAGGTCCTTTTACGTTACGTTGAGCTGCGAACAGTTTTGAGTATTCATTGCACTTGCGGTCGAGGAATGCCAAACCGTTGTTGAACCATAATATGCCATCCTGGATCAGTTCCTTTTCCTTGGGCCAATAGGCCCAGACTTCTTTCAGATAGGTCCTAAAGCGGTCTATGGTCAGCAAAGATGTGTTAAGTTTGTAAAATCCCCTCCCCCGATCTCACTTTTTCCGGAATGAGAATATGGCCAGACACATTGTATGGTTCAGCCCCGGGTGCAGGGAAATATTTCTGCCATTTGCAGAGCTTCTTGCAATTCCTTAGAGATTAGAATTAGATCAATACGTGATTTAGATACCTTCTCTGCCTGTTTTTTTCGAAAGCAGGTGAACTTACGCCGAGTAGGGAATGCTTGTCTGTATGTATCTATGAAATGGAGAGTTTGTGTCAGATCAACTATGGTCTTTTCGTCACTCTCTACGTAGAAGGAGCAAGGGGATGAAATTTTCCATCTATCCTACCATCGATCCGGAGCTGCATTGAAATCTCCTATCATTATTATCGGTATGCCCACCGACAGTTGTGTTTTAAGTCCTTCAAAGAAGCGTTGTCGTTCCCTAGGGTCATTCGGGCCATAGACGTTTAGGTCCTTTAGGATGCTAACCACCTCTATTTCCAACATCGCGAGGATATACACCCATCTCCCACCTTCCTGGTCTGCCTCCCAGTTGAGTGGTTCCACCCTAGACCCCGGCGGGAGCCAAATAGTCACTCCTCCACTGCCTGGTTTTGGGGCGTGGGCGCGGTAGGCCTGGTATGACCAAATCTCTTTGTGCACATGGTTATGCTCAGGGTTGTCTGCAAGGTGGGTTTCCAGTAAGCATATGACATCGAGCCAGCTTCTTCCTTCCACCCCTCTCAAGAGTTTCATAATCGTTCGCTATTCTGTGTATTCTACTGATGCTAGTCCGTTGACATTTAGTGAGCGCAGATCTAGGTCAGTTGTCCGTTTGCTGAGCGTCCATTGTTTATCTTTGTTATACAGTGCGTCTATTACATTCATGCCCTGCATTCCTTACCTAGAATGACAACCATGGCTCTTTGTTCAGTGGGTCGCCCGCCTGGAGAGTGCCATATGTCAACAATCTTGTTAGGAAGGTTCTGATATTTGCTTCAGACCAGGGGTCACAGACTTAAATCTTGAGTAGTTGCAAATCCATCATCATCTCCTAGTTGAACCAGCGGATACCCTCCACCCTTGCCTGCTCATATCTCAAGTATACATCTTTCGCAAACAGTCTGTGCTCGCCATACGAGATCAGCAGGGAGGAGGAGGCACCCGGTGGAAGGTGGTCTTGGGTCAGTTTGGCTATGTCAGACTTCATGAGTGTTGGACCACCTCCCCATGCTGTGAAGGAGAGGAGTAACGTCGATCGACCTTTCATGTTGATTTCCCCATACGTCGCCCTATTGAGAGGCCTAGTTCCCATGAGTCGTCCCTGCGTCTGACCGGTATCAGGAGCAAACCTTTATCCAATGGCGTGTTCGTCGTCCCGCCTTTATCGAGCAAATGATGGATTTTTTGGCGTTTGCTTGTAAGGTCCAGGTCCGGGGGGTTGGGGGGGTTACGGGGGCTGGTCATGCTCTGCATCTTTACCGGTTCTTGCTGTGTGGCCACTTCCGGTTGCCAGGCGGCCAGTGCAAGGCACAGGCCTTCCTCGTCCTTCCCGTTCCTCTCTTTTTCCCCCTGTTCCCCTTCGAATCCTCCTTCCTCTTTCTCTCTACTCCCTCTCCCGCTGTCCTTATTCCAATTTCCAACCTTTCTTTCTCCCCTCCTTCCTTGTTGTTTGTTGTTTAGGGGTGGGTTCTTCCGACCGGGCCGTGTGAAGATCTCCATTGTTTTTGGGTGAAGGGTCAATATCCAGACTGTCGTTCTTCCCTTCCTTGGTAGTGTCGCTCCCGGGTGACTGAAAGTGGTTGAGAACGATGGTGAGGAGTTTTTGACAGGTTTCTGATCAGTTTATTCCTTTTGGCAGACCATTCAACAAGGCAAGTTGGAGACTCTCACTATTGTCAAGAAGCAAGATTAAGGCGATGTACGTCATCCCAAAATTTTTTGTTTCTGCCCTGACACTTTATCTTAAGGTTGTCCATCAGCCATTCTGCTAACTCCTTCAATCTATCTCCATGGTTGTTGTCTATTGTGTTCTCAGCTGTGTTATCTTGTAAGGTATGTTCCCCTCCTGCTTCTACAACATCTTCCATTTCTATTTTCGGGGGGGGGAGGCGGTGGGGGAGCGCTCGGGATAACCTTTACTTCCATCTAGATCGTTTTGAAAGCCATCTAAAAAACATCCTTATTTGTTTTGTCCTCGTCAGGCTGGAGAGAGCCGATTCCGTCACCTGTGTCCGTCCGTTCTGGTTTCTTCCTCTTTAATTCTTGCCATCTTTGCCCCCCCCCCCCCTCTTTTCTAGTCATTCAGTCGGTTCCCTGTTGGCAGGTAGTCTCCTGCTGTTGACCCCTTCGCTAATTGCTTCTGTTTTTTTTGTGCGTTGCCTTGTTGTAAATGTGTTTGTCCAGGCCGATTAGCCTTTGGGGGGGGTGCAGCTGCTACCGGCCGAGGGACTTGTTCCCGTGCTCCTGGGGGGTTTGCTGTGTGACTTGGTCTACCCCCTGGTTTGTTGTCGGTTGTTCCCTGTCGGGGCATCCAATCACTCCGTGGCTTGGTGGCCCTGCATTGGTCTCCTCTACCCTCCCAGGTCTCCCTTGGCCTGTCCTTTTGAATCCAAGTCCTCCAGATATACCCAACCATCATGTCCCGAGTCGACTGTGTACCATTTGTTCAATCTGTGAGGATCACGTTGTAGCCGTCCTGTTGTTGATCGACTGTTATTAGGGTGCAGGGGACATGCGGATTTTGTGCATAGGTGGTCATACGCTCTGCACTTAAAGCACCAGGGTCTAAATTTGTGCGCATTGTGGATTTGGTGGATTTTCCATCCCATCCTAAATGGGATGATATCATCGATGGAAAAGGGTTGGTCCCTAGGAAAATCCAGGACTAACATCACATAGTCATCCCTTTTTGCCACATACGACGGGAATCGGTCAATGAAGTCCACTATCGTATATTGTTGTGTCAGGTCGTGTGTGAATATGGCTTGTACTTCCACCGGGATGCACCTCAGTTCAACCCAAAAGTAATCCTTCATCATTTGTTCTCTTTTTTCCTCCGGATTGAGTTTTTTGGGCTGACATGGATGTATGCGTACTTTTGACCTCTCCCATCGAAGCCTTCTCCATTCGTCCATCCGCTGTTTGTCTTGTGTGAATAGGCTCAAGATCGTGAAGACGGTCGATGATAAGGGTTGTATAAGAAAAAAATTTTGGACTGCCTCCTGGCTGCCTTTCATTTCCTCCAGTCTTCTGCAAATCCACCTTATCTTATCATTTACCGATTTTTGTGCAACACCTCCCTGGAATACCCAATTGCTAACATGTTTTATATATGCTCGGTCTCTCTCCTCCAACTTCCCAACCGGGTATGTTTTCATCATAGTCTTTCGTCCTCCTTGGTCCACCACCTGGCTTTCCGAGGGTTGCCAAGGAGAGGTTCTTTAAAGGCACTCTCAAGTCTTCTGTCATTCCTTGTTGTGGATCGCTGCAGAGTGTTTTATGGACAGGGTCTTCTCCTGCATTGTGTTCCTCACTCGCTGTGCCCACGAGGGTTTCACTTCCTCTTTAGGCAATGTCTCTTTCTTTCCCCCCAGATTTTCCCCTTGTTTGCCTGCTTCCTCTTTTTTCTCTTCTTCAGTCAACATCTCATCCTCTTCCCCACCCCTCATCTCCACTTCCACCCCCCCTTTATCTTTGTTCCTCCCTCTTGTTCTTGTCGAGGGGCTCTGTCCACCCCATTCCCTCCTGTTCCCATCTCTTGGTCATGCTGAGGGGGTATCCTTTCATTTGCCATCGCCCCAGGATCCGTCCAGGTTCTCCCCTGAATGCTTTTCTCATGGGCAGTCTGGTTGGTACTCTCAAGTATGACTGTATTGCTTCCAGGGCGGAGCCGAGGCGTTTGGGATGGAGGCAATTTCCGATTCGTTGGTCGTTCATAGGGTGTACAGGGTAATTGTCTACTCATGGTGTGCCTCATAGCGCCTTGGAAAAATATCAGGGAGCCCACACCTTTGGCCTTTCCATATCCCATGACCATTGTCACCTAATGATTTTCTTTCCCTGGTGTCTGCGATTATCACTTTTTATGTTGCCGTATCCAGGGTTTTTTTTTTTTGCTGGCTCGGTTGAAGGTGGGAAGGGGATTTCCTTTTTTTGGAAGGTGGGGAGGGGATGTGGATGTGGCAGGGTGTGGTGGACACACACCTGCTCTTCGTCGTGCTCTTCGTCTTTCTGTCTTCTGGATGTCCCGCAGTGCGCTTATACCTCTCCTTCTTGTCGTCCTTCGCCTATCGTTCTCTTCGTCTCTCCTGTCTTCCTTCACCCCTCCTCCCTCTCTCGTCCAATGCCCGTTTCCTTTTGTCGTGCCGAACTCTTTTCCTCATGCGGTCTCAGTTTTGAGTCTTCGTCCTCTGGGGGCTTATCTCCGCTGTTGTCCCCGTTGTTCCTTTCGTTTTTCTGTCTTATGGATGCTCTCCTTTCCTGTCTCCACCACCTCTTCTTCCTGTCCTCCTTCGCCCCCCCTCCCTCTTGTTCGCCGTTGAACTCGATCTAAGGGTCGCTGTTGACCTGTCTCTTCTCCGTTCGTCAAGCCCTTTCACACCCTTTGGTGACGTCAAAGGCTCTGCACTCTCCATTTTGAGTCCTCGTCCTCGGGGGGATTTTCTCCGCTGTTGCCCCCGTCGTTAATTTCGTTTTTCTGCCTTCCGGATGTTCTCCCTTCCTGCCTCCGGATGCTCTCCCTTCCTGCCTCCACCACCTCTCCTTCCTGTCCGCCTTCGCCCCCCTTCCCTCTTGTTCGCCGTTGAATTCGATGGAAGAGCTGCCGTTGACCTGTCTCTTCTCCGTTCGTCAGGCCGTTTCACACACCTTGGTAACGTCAAAGGCTTACTCCACTTCGACCCCACTTGGTGTTAGCCGATATTTCCACGTGGCGAAAATGCAGCAGCTATGGAGTCCTACGTGGAACCCCTTTGCAGGGATCAGACCACAATTGCACGTCAACCCGTGATGCGACTTGGCCTAGCGCCAATGTCTCACCGTGTGCGTGTAAAGCGCTCTCGCTCGCTCCTAGGGTCACTGCAACTTCGGCATCTCACAGTCTCTTTCCTCCCATTTGGTAAGTTCGGACCATCTTGCCCCTGCCATCTCCATTCGAATCTGCTGTTGTTGTTGTGTTTGATGTTGGAAGATTTGCAACACTTTCTGCCGGTTTTGTGATTTGGCCCGGCCTCTGTCAGCCTGGTGAAGAAGCCCTTCGGTGCCGGTGCGAGCAGCAGCTGAATGGTGGACTGATGATTTTGTATTGCTAGGGTCAGCGTCGAGACCTACGCAAGTACCGGGACAGCTTGGCTATGCAGAGGAAACCTTGAGAGCTGCCATTCTCTGGACATTATGGACGCAGCTGCGGAATTCGGCAACCAGAAGGGGGGAGAGAATCATACCCCCAATGGTCCGGGCAGAAATAAAGTATTCTATCAAGCAGGCGATCCACAGTGATTGGCCCTACAAAGTACAGAATAAAGGCTTTACAGCTGAAGCAACAACTTGAAGGTGATTTGTTGCCATATGGTTGGCCTTCCCAGGCCTGTTGACGGTCCAACAGCAACCTGCAATGCGTCCGGAGTTGAAATTCTCTACCTTTTTCCTCCAACAAAGAGTTCTTTTTCCAAGCTAAGTCGGGGCGTGGGCTGCAGACTTGCTTTGCAAAACAGACTGTAAATAAGGTCTGACATAGATTGTGCAGTTGAGTCTGAGTGACTTCCTTAGGCCATATGATCGATTGCTTGGGCCTGACTGGCCGGTTATTGCTTCTTGTGCTGTAATTTTCTGTAATTTTTGTTCTTCTAGCGCTTCCATGGCTTCTTGCCTCGGCTACTGCCTCACTCTTCACTCGTTATCAGGCTCATAGATATAGGGGCACTAAAATTGTCTGAGTGTTGGCTGTTTTTGTTGATTTTTTTAGTTTGTTGGCGACCATACGTAGGTTGCAGAATTGCTTTGTAGGATAGACTGTAAATAGAATCTGACATCGATTGTACAGCTGAACCTGAGTGACCTCTTTAGGCCGTATGATAGATCCCTCCGGCCTGACTGGCTGCTAATTGCTTCTTGTTCTGTAATTTTGCCCTTCTATCGTTTCCTTGTCTTCCTCCCTCGCCTATCACCTCTCTCTTTCCCCATTATTAGGTTCATATAGGGGCAGATACTCTCCCGGTTTTCCTCAGGAGCTTTCTGTTTTTCCCAGATACTCTCCAGGTTTGCCTCAGGAGCTTTCTGTTTATTTTCTGAATCATTGTACAAGGGACGCTGGGCCCGTTTCCCAGCAGGTGTTGCTCCCCACCAATAGATGGAGCCCCTCCCTGGGTGCTAGTGGTGTCTTCTCTTACCAGCACCCCTAGCACTGGAGGGAGTTAAAAAAGAAAAAAGAAAAAAAAAAAAGGTTCATATAGGGGCACTGAAACTCTCTGTGCGCTTGCTTTTTTTTCCCTTTTTCAGAGTTTGATTGGCTACCACGACCCGGGCATGAACCTGGCCGGAGTGCCCGGATAATGCCATAATGGTTGCCGCTTGTAAGGGACACAGGACTGGGTTTCCGGCTATAATAAATCTTCTTTCTCAAAAAAAAAAAAAAAAGCAGATCTGTTGCAATTTTCTGCACCTCTCCCCAAACATGTCCCGATTCATGGCTTTAAATCCGATCCTCTTTGCTAGTGGGACCTTGCCCCTCAGCTGCTGGTTGATGATTAGGAGTGCCAGTATGCGTCAGAGTGCCTTCCCCCCCCCCCCCCCACCTTTTTTTTTGCTTTCTCTGAGGGCATACTCACACGGGGACCAAAAGTCTCAAAAGTTTGAGGCATTTGGTTCCCCTTTTTTTGAGGCATTTGGTCCCCGTGTGGTACCACGGGCGGACCTCGTCCAGAAAGGACGAAGTCGCGACCCTGACACTTTGCATTTACGGCAAGTGTGCCCGGTCACACGGGGG
>BFEA01000134.1:43220-66928 GCA_003427395.1 Chara braunii
TGACTCGTTCTACACCACTTGAACTCAAGGGTTGAAGGAAAGTTCTTCGTTCGACCACACCCTAACCTGGCCGCGGAGTGACTACTAGGGTTTATTCACAATGCATGTCTGTACTATCACTCACCATAGGATGTCATGCTAGGACGACTGCTAGGGTTTATGGGTTCAACAAATAGGACACAACAACACGATGCTTGTTGAAAATTACAATAGCATGTTTGCTCAGTCTACCTGTCACAAGGCATGTTTGTACCATCGCTCACCATAGGACGTCATGCAAGGACGACCACGAGGGTTTATGGATTTAACAGACGTGACACAACAACATGAGACAACAAACACATAGACAGTAATCGTCAGTCAAAGCTACAACGACAATAGTAAAATCGATAAACTCGTAAGAACAGATGACTGGGCTACTCAGTGCCCAGTCCCCTCGTGTACACTAACATCTCATGGTCACATTCATTGTTTGCATTGTACTTCACAGGGACACTGGACCTCGAATAGATGGAGCTAGTATATTTCCGGTCAGGTGCAGCTCTAGTGGTGCCTCCGGGTCCCCACCGAGCAGTACGCACTGGGTCCCCACCAATAGATGGAGCCTCCCCGGCTGTTCTAGTGGTGCCTGCTCGTACCAGAACCCCTAGAACCGGTTCGGGCAGTTTCTCTTAAAAAAAAAAAAAATCTGGCCGCGGAGTTGTTTCTACTTTCTGGCTCTCTAGTGCTAGACCTCGAATCTCAAGTGCGGGCGGGGCAGAATCGCACTTGAACTCAAGGTACCTCTCTGAGGAGCCTTGAGTTCAAGTGCCAGCGGATACCACCAGCACTCCAAGTGGGGCTTTTTTTTGTTTTTGTTTTTTTCCAGCAGGGGATCCTGGTCCAGGATTGGTCAAGCCGTGGAGTTCGGTTTCAACGGTGGCCGTTTAAAGTATTTTGTGAAGTGCACATGGAACGAAGATTGCAGGAAGTATTTTTTAATCACCATTTTTGGGTTAGGGCGCACTTGAGACTCTAGGGTTCTCTAGTGGTCGAACAAGGACCAGAGAGAGAGAGAGAGAGAGAGAGAGAGAGAGAGAGAGAGAGAGAGAGAGAGAGAGAGAGAGAGGGAGAGAGAGAGAAGTCGTGGTTACCACGTGGCACTGCATGCCAAGTTGTTGTGACGTGCCATCCGTGATCCCTCTGGGAGGCAGGTCAGAGCAATGTGGCGCAAGGTGCCACGTGCCTGACACAATCTCTCTCTCTCTCTCTCTCTCTCTCTCTCTCTCTCTCTCTCTCTCTCTCTCTCTCTCTCTCTCTCTCTCTCTCTCTCTCGTGATGTGTGGAGGTGGTGCTTACTGGGGTAGTCCAGACATTGCGGGGAAGCACCAGGAACAGAGATGGAATGGTGGGGGCCAGAATGGGCACGGGCCTCGTTGGAAAAAACGATGTCCCTAATTGTTCGAGAAGGCCAGAACCCTGTCCCATCCTCCATCCCAAAACAACTGGAACAGCCGGGTACCTGGGAAATGACTGGTACCGTTCATGACTGAAGTGCCTAATAAATGAAACTACCGCCCCGGCATTACTGCAAGCCAGCTGCAAATGCCTTTAAACCACCAGTACTTGGCCCAGCCATCGGCCACGCTGCTTCCCGTTAACGCACGGCATTTGGGCCGCGCTGCTTCCCGTAAATGCACAGCATTTGGGCTTCAGGCTGAGCAAGGGGCGCAGCGCTACCGGGAGCGCTGCGCCCCGGTACGGACCGCGGCGGCGGAGTGAGGCGGCGAAGCGGGAGGGCGCCTGGCGTGAACCGGCTTCGCTCTAGCGCGTTCATACGGACCAAGTACTGCATGGCGATGGCGTGACAGAGGCCCTGGTGGGGTGACGAGGTGTTGCAGGGCTGGGGGTCGAGCTTACAGCAGCTGCTTGTTAAGCGCTTTGCGCACGCGCGGGGAGCGAGGGTGCTTGTCTATACCGTGTCACAAGTTGATAGGGAGAATAGACTGACTCCCGGGGGGTTTCTGGGAGTTCCACGTTCATACTCCATTGCTGCTGCGTTTTTGCCCGTGGCATAGAGCCTGTGAGTTGTCGTCTCTGGGGATGCCTGTGGAGTTCAGCGGAGTGAGCCTTGGGTGACCCGAAGTGCGAGTGAAGTAGCTACCCGTCATCACCAGCGTTCTCGTTCATCAGCATCAGGGATCGGCCGTAACTCAAAGGAACATGGTGGGGTTTCCTCATCATCATCAAGGCTGTTCGTCATTGCCATCATCATTTTTTCATCATCACAATTGTCGAGCATGACTCAAAGGAACAACGTAAGGGTTCCGTTATCATCATTAGGGCTGCTCACCGCCGCCACCGATATCATCAGGGTGATGCTCTTCATCATCATTAAGGCGGTAATTGGGGCCGCGAGCAGCTTGTCAGTAATATTGCGTTACTAGTATTGGAAACAAGGTAAGTTGGCTAGCGTGCAAGCACCTCATTCATAATTCACTACTTCAGGGTGTTGGGACGCTGCCCATCCCTATTATCATCACCATTAGTGCATCACCACAGGGCGCGTAATTAGCCATTTCACCATCTTGATCGTAGTCATCAGTGATCATCGTCATCATTTACTTTCATCGTGATCTCTCCCATCGGAAGTCGACTCTCGTCGGCAGTATTCATCATCATCATCATCATCATCATCATCATCATTATCATCATCATTGAAATCATAGTCACCAGTCACCATCATCATCATTTCAACAATCATCAATCTAGGTTACCGCCACGAAGAGGAGCCGCGCGCGCTAGAAAATTGCACGCAGCACCGACGTTACTATGGCGCGCGATTGGGTGTGCAATTGGGTGCGCACGATAGGTTACCGCTCGACGATTGCGTGCGATTGGGTGCGCGCCCTGAGCTGAAAATTGGACCACCGGTGGTCTATGGCGAGGAGCTGAGGTGGTCCAAATTTCAGATCAAATGGCCCAGCGGATTAGGAGATATCGAAGATCTAGGGCGCGCCATGAAATTCGAGTGTGTCGGGCAAGGGCAGCTTCATTAGCATGCTCACCCTCATCACAATTTTTTCATTAGTCGTAATTCATCTGTAGGCGAAGTTGATCGCCACTACTGTCAATAGGCTTGCTTCACTCAAATAGTCATCCATAACACTTTCATCATCATCACTACCATCATCAATACTAAAATCATATGAAAACCTTCAGTCTCAGGGTACCGTTTTCGGCTACCCAATTATCCAATAGTCATTAATGTTTACATCCTGATTAGCGATATCCTGATTACCTACATCTAGATTACCTATACTTTGATTACCTATATCCCGATTACCTATTTCTTGATTACTTACTTCTTGAGGAGAATTCTCTTTATTTTGTTTTTTCATGAGTTTCCTTTTCCTAGTTGGGGACTTTGAACATTGAATTTTGCAGTTTCCTTTTCCTAATTGGGGACTTTGAACATTGAATTTTGCAGACGCTTTAGTAGGGATAGGACTTCGGAGGTTACGGCTGGAATTTTGGTAGGCAGGGGTTTTTTGAGACCCCAGGGTACAGACATACGGTAGTTACCCACAACAGGTCTGAGATCCGCCTGGCCAAGTTAGGGGACAAGCCAGGGGAAGGACGGTAGGACTGTCGGCCTGGGCTCCGCCTGGCCTTGGGTAAGCTAGGGGAAGGAGAGATAGGGCTGGCCAGTTGTGGGTATAGACTACTAGTTAGCTGTCCCCGAAAAATTAACCCTGGGGTCTGTTACAGGGGAGCCTTATTCTACAGGGGTGTTGCATGGTGGGAGGCAGTAGCCCTACTGGGAGTAGGGCAGATTGGGGATTGTCTGAGTCTGGGGCCGGGGTTGGAGAGTTGGTCGCCTTCATCCCCAGCGGGGGCAGACAGGGACAAGGGGTGGGCAAAGGCAGCCTCTAGGAGGGGATTGGTTGCCTTCGCGGATGTGGTGGAGGGAGGGGAGGGGATCTGTTTTATGTTGGGGCCGAGGGATTTTCCTCGGTGGAGGCAGCATGAGACAGGGTACAGTGGATATGGATTGGTTTGAGCTGTGACCAATGGAAGCGTATCCTTTTCACGATCAAATAAACTCGATGCGTCAAAAAAAGATCTCATAATTTCAATACAGTTCAATGCTTCAAAACCAGCCACCTGCTGCTCTACAATCTTGGCAGCACCTGGTCTTCTTTTTTATTTGGGATATAGGAATTCTGGGATCGTCAAACCTAGACTGATAACTGCTGCAGTTGCTTTGTTCTGTGCTCCTGGATTGCCGATGCCAGAACAACGCTGGCCGGAGCTGGGGCATAGCCCTGTAACCTGTAATTGGCAGGGGCGGGAGGCCTTGTAGAGAGAGCTGGGGTTTGCTGAGGGAGAAAGCAAGCCAATGGTGAACCAGGAGGGGCTACCTTGACAACCTATGGGGTGGGGTTAGTCTGGGTAGTGAGGAGAGATCAGCTATGGCAGTGGGGGGATAGGTTTGTCTTGTTCTAGAGTTGCAATATCCTGGTAAGGGAGGGCTTGGAGTTGTTCAGGATTAGGAGTCTAGTATGGCTGACTCAGCATGTGTAGCTACATCTTTTGTCATCACTGGCATCATTCATATCATCAGCATTAGAATTTTCTATTCTCAGGTTTTTCTCAGCCGAAGCCGGATAATGGCTCCGGTGTTACAAACTGATGTATGTTCATATGGGACGCTGGGCCCGGTTCCCAGCACGTGCTGCTCCCCACGAATAGACTGGAGCTTCTTTCTGTCAAAAAAAAAAAAAAAAAAAAAAAAAAAAAAGGCTACTGGACCACAACGGCTGGAGGCGCCATCCAAAAAGAAAACAAAAGGTCCCGTTGGCAGTTTGTTAAAAATCCGCGCGCAGGGTGCTCCGTCGCTGCTCCGAGGCCCGTCATTGATAGCTGGGCCAAGTACTTGACAATGTGCTCTAAGAACTCAGGCTGTGACAAACTTGTAGAGGCCTGTTTTATTTGCACCTTCAAAACTCAGAGGTGACATAAGCGAACTTGCCCCAAATGAAAAACTGATGATGAGGGGCCAGTGGCCTAGCTCAGTTGGTCAAGCACGAAAGCTGCATTCAGCATGTACTAGTGGATTCGATTCCCCACATCTTCCCTTCCAAACCCCATGACCTCGTGCGTCGCCCTGTGGGTCCTCCAGCTGAGATAGTGGGCGCTTCCCCCTCCCCTCCTGGGTGTTGGTACTGGCTGTTCACAGGCAGCACGGCTCCCCTAAGAGTCCTGCAGGCACCCTAAACCTCCCATAGCCGAGTATTTAGCACTTCTTAAAGGTGCTCACCTAGATGCACAAAGTACTTACCAAACATACATACATAAGAATGATTGCCTGTGTGTGTGTGTGTGTGTTTACGGAATACGGTACTCCCACGGCTGTGCCGCGGCATGTTGTGTCATGATAGCTGCTCAGAAAAAACGACACGTGCAAGAAGCAGGACTGTCCCCTCAAGGCACTCTTTCAATAGGATGGCATAAAAGGAAGGGGGAGAAATCAATACCACGAGTCCATCCCGTGCTGTGAAGGGCATATTTTATTGTCCCCTGGCATATTTTATTGTCCCCTGAGCAGGCGTCCCCCCGGGTCACCAATCATTACATCACGCAGGAACTTCCACGGTCTTAGAGAAAACCCATTACCTAGTGTGTGATGCGTGTTCTTCCCAGCCCGAACGACATTCCCCTGACAGCCTGAAAGCTCACTCTAGTAGTGCGATGGCAATTCAAGGAAGGCTAGATATAACCAACATCCCAGTACATCATCCACAGAGCAATCCTACATTCACGAAGAGCAAAGATACATAAATGCGCGCACACATTCAGAAGAGCAAGCACCCACTCATCCATTTGTAATCCTGAGGTGTTCCCTTAGAGCAAGCACGCGATGTGGAATGACAGAGCGGAGCGGGACAGGACAAACGTTCACAGGAGGAAGCACTCCAGGGAGCAGAAAAAAACGAAATCGTAAATGGAAGCTCCTTTTCTGCAACTCTCCGAGTCCCTTCCCTCTGTCACCAAAAACAAGCTCCAGTGTCCCCAAACGTTAACATTATCCCCAATCCATCACCCACCACGCAATCAATTCCAAGGGGGAAGCACCTCAGACAGCAGAAAAAAACGAAATCGTAAATTTCAGAAAAATGGACGTTCCTTTTCTCCAACTCTCCCACCTCCCCATCACTAAAAACAAGCTCTAGAGTCCCCAATCGTTAACCGTATCCCCAATCCGCCTTCCACCGCACAATCAATTCCAAAAAAACGGTCGTCACAGACAGGGGTGACCGTCACCCTGGGTTACCATTGATCTCCTCCCAACACGCTGCCCGCTCATCAAACCAGAGCGGCTCCTCAACTGACACTACATTTTATATGGACTCCGTAGGGAGGCAGGCTTAACAAGATCCACACCATCCTGGTGGACGGCTCCACACAGTCACGTGCCCCCTACTCGGCGGGTGGTCACCATTCTCCTTTTCACAAAAGTCAGCCCCCATCTAACCACCCCTCCCTCTACGAAGCATCCTCCCGGCTCCCGCAGCTCCTTCCCGGCTCCATCAATCACTTGATGACACGTCATCAACTCCGACCTCCATTCATCATAATGAGCCTTCGAGCAGGTGGGAGCATACGTAAGGTCAAAAATCAACCACCCTTTTGACCACATTATCAGCCCTGGCAGGAGCCGTAGCCACAAATGCAAGACGAACCACGATACGATCCTTGCTAAACAGAAATCAAGCGCCGCAGCATACGAGGCCGTGTTCGCAAAGGTGAGAGATTAGTACCCCTTATTTCGTCCCCAGGATGGCACATCAATCAAACCACTCCTACGTTGTACTCCGTTGATGAAAAATACATGTAAGCTATTTAACACTATCGAAGCAACGCTGCAGTCCACAAAAAGTCACTGATTGTGAAAGGACCATTAGGTTGTCTCACTCACTCAGATGCTGTTGCAAATGAGACGAAAAACAACCCCCTGCTGTGCCCCACTACCCATCAACTGACCCGTCGAGGCTTAGCAATCAACCGGATCATTCCAAATGCCCACCTCCTCTCCGTGTTTCGAAACTAGTGAATAACACTATCGTAGTAGCACCAGCATGACCAATTCGAAAAATGGGGATTCGCTCCGCAGCGGCAGTACCAGAGTGCCATTAAGGCTATGAGGACTGTCGTACTCCCAACGAGGAGAAGGCACAGAATGGAAAACATCGACACTGCAAAGAGAGCCATCACACACATAGGGGACAGCTCCAAGGGAGAAGCCCAACACGTAAGCGCAGGCGGGGTGCAAGATGTAGCGGCAGACCAAGATACCAAGAACAGTCCTCCAGATACTAGGGGGGTTAAGAGGAGAAGAGAGAAGGCAAGGGGGAAGAAAAGGAGGGGACAGGGGTTCCTTGCAGCTAGAGAAGAATCCATGATTCCACTTAATACCCACGAGCTACACTCCAAAAGCACTAGTCACCAACGCTCCCAGGGACTCTATATTTATGTATGCGTATATCCTCTCCGAGATATCATACACACAAACATCCATTCCCAGAATTCACGCTCTGCACCATCTCATGGAAGGGACCACCGACGAGTTACAGCTAGCCCCCCAACCCAAGCAGGTCCGGACAAGCTGATGATCCAAAAAAGTTAGGTACGCAAGGTAGGCCATGAAGGCGATCAGGAAGATCAGGGCAGCATGTACGGCAGCGATGATCTCCATGATAGCAGAAGCGAACCAGTAAAATTCTCCCGATGCAGGTCCTAAAACTCCAAAGGCGAGGCATATAGAAGAGCCTACGGCAAAACACCAAGGCAACAGACTGATCGCACACACAGGGCAACAGCAATGATGGAGGTAAACACAACATGGTCAACACATCTCATAGTTAAAGTAAATACGGAAGCGGATTTTATAAGCGAGATCACAGGGTGAAGTCATAATGGGAGAGAAGAAGAAGAAGTAGTGAAAGTATCTTTTCAGTCAGGCGACACAAAAAGTCGGTGCATGGAAGAGGGTGATGGAAACATGCCAGTAAGTACTTTTCACCAGCATTCATCCTGCTGGATCTTCAGAGAACAAAGCCACCTCCATAGCACACTGAAAAGGACCAGGGTCGTCACGGGCAAAGCCCAGACCCCTTCAGATTTTTAGACACCAAAGGAGCGGCAACACTCTTGGGGGTGTCGTAGACTAAGGGAGAAGAAACGGGGCAGCACGAGGGGTGGGTGGTTAGGGGGTGCGTGGTGGGCAAAGAAAAACCGGTTACGAAGGCTTTACCGTTCCCGGCGACATCCCGGCTCTCGAAGTGCCGGAGAAGAAACTGACGGAGCTCAAGGGCATGGCCGTAGCAACCCACGAATCCTTGTTCACAGCAGCGGTGGCTGTATGTTGATAATGATTGCTGATAGCAGAGGTATCGCCGCGGAGCCGAACAATCGTCGGGGAGTGACACTGATAGAGCCAAATCCGGATTATCCGAACGGTTGCAAAGCGAGTGCCGGGGGCGTGCAGGAGCGAAGCAGGGCAATGGCACAGCGGGTGCGTCAGCACAGTTCAGTGCTTATGAGCAGGGCACAATCATATGCGGGACCCGCCCGGGCAGCTCTTCGGGACAGAGGCAAGCACGGCAGAACCCTTCCTGAAGTCGGCTCCAGCAGCGACGCTATTCTCGGGTGCAGCCGGTGCAGCGAAAAAATGCATAGCGCTTGCTGGCAGAAGTGGCGGGATGGTCGGCAGAATCCAGGCGTAAGCACACGTAGTGCACGGCGTCAGAATCGCGGGTTGTTTCAGAGGGGCGCCAATAGCACCCAAGTGGAACAATCCCACTGTGCCCGGCTACCGGTCACCACGCTGCTACAGTGAAAGAGGATTTGAAACGGTAAGTGGGCAGGTATAAATAGTAATTAGTGTGTGGTGATGAGGCAAGTGCAAGTGCTCGGGCCGGTAGGCATCTCCCTGGGACCGGGCGGGGACCCGAGGGCGGTGGTTAGGGCGAGGGGGATAGGAGGGACACCTTGCGAAGTTTCCCTCGGCCATGGGGCAGCTGGGGTCCTGGTATAGTGGGTAGCTGTACCCTCAAAGGCCTAAGGGGTCCCCTGTACCCATGCTCCCATGAGTAGGTCAGACCTGTCTGTAAAACATACATACATATATATATTATATAAAAATACAGATAAAAATTAAACATCATGTTCCCACAGAGTTAGCAGCAACTGGTGGATACCACGGGTCCAACACGGATAGTGGTAGTGTCCCATTGATCCTCGTAGGTCCAGGAAAAAAAATCCAAGGTAGATGTAACTCATTCCCACCGGAAGGAGTTCAGTGCTAACATGCCAAGGAGTTCAGTGCATGTCCATGTGTGTGTGTGTGTGTGTGTGTGTGTGTGTGTGTGTGTGTGTGTGTGTGTGTGTGTGTGTGTGTGTGTGTGTGTGTGTGTGTGTGTGTNTATTTAGAAAATAATGTACTATTTTAACGAATAACATGTTGCATGTTTGTGTATGTGTGTGTGTGTGTGTGTGTGTGTGTGCGCCGGGGGGAGGGGAGGGAGGACCCCTCCCCCACCAATCAATCAATCAATCAATCAATCAATCAATCAATCAACCAATCAATCAATCAGTCAATCAATCAATCAAACAAACAAACAATCAATCAATCAGTCAACAAAAAAACAATCAATCAATTGATATTTATTTATTTTTCTATTTTTAAATTTTTTTTTTCACACATCAAAAACCGCCCCCCCAATTTTTATTTATTTATTTTTTTTCCATACAGGCCGACAGCGGCCGACGTGTGCAGGCCGAGCGCGCGCGCCGATTTTGAGCGCGCGCCCCCGCCTGGGCGTGGCTCGGCCGTGCGCAGACTCGGCCGCGGGCCTGCGGCCTAGGAGGTCGGCCGCGGATTAGGCCGCAGGATCCGCGGCCGACAGTGCCACGTAGCTCTACACACAAGGGATAGGTATGGTAATGGTCAATGGAGAGGTTTCCTGTCCATTCCCCCTTTCCTGTTCACTAAGACACGGATGTCCTCTTGCCCCCATGCTCTTTGTGGTCCAGATGGAAGTCCTTTTATCGTTGATTAGGAAAAATCCAAATATCCGGGGATTGAGACTGCCTTTTTTTTCTTTTTTTTTTTTCTTTTTTTTTTTTCGTTTTTTTTCTTTTTTTTTTTTAAACATCCTTGATGGGGAATAGAGGGGATGCTGATAAGAGCAGACACCCCCTCTATTCTCCCTGCTTGATAGATGGCTCCGTTCCATTGGTGGGGAGCTGCACCTGCTGGGATTGAGACTGCCTAATGGGGAGCAATGGAAGGCACCAGCCTTGGCCCATAAGTTATTTGCATTGTCTGTTAACTCCAAAGAGTCCTTGGGAGCCCTTAAACCACCAGTACTTCCTAAAGTTTTTAGGAAACGTACGGGCCACTACAGGAGCGCCCAAATTCATCCAACTAGAAACGTTTCTACTCTATTTTTTTCCGCGGCCGATAGTTGGGCCTAGTACTGGTGGTTTAAGTCTTGTCTTGACTTCTATTCCAAGTTTTCCGAAGCCCTTGTCAATTGGTCCAAGTCCACGGTAGTTGCCAAAGAGCGAACTCAGTTGTCTGCTAACTGGGATTGAGATGGTTACCTGTTGGGGAGTGTGAGCGGTTTTCGGGGGTGCATGGGAGCATGCTGAACAGCAAGAAGATGATAATACCTTGGTGGAATGAGCCGTTATATCAAAAATTGGTAAAGTCTCAGCGGTCAAGGGTACGTCAATGTTCGGCCGAGCCTGATTCCTGAACACATCAATTTCAGTAAGGAGCCTGAACACTAAAGCTTATGGCAAAATCAGATCTCTTTCCACTTGATATCTTTGGAACGGGATGGAAGACGAAGGGGTTGGCTATATTGCAAAGGAAAAAGGTAGTGGGGACTAGGGTGGATGGGGGATTAGGCATTAAGGACCCCGAAGAAGGGCAATGGGTAGTACAGGAGGGGTTGCCCCTCCCTACGGAAGTTTGAAAAGGTACAGGCGGTGCTGGATCAGGGGAGGGCTGCGGTTGCCCGCTACTTAGTCTCGGAAGGAGCATGAGATAAGGGGGGGGCAAATGCAACGTGTCGGTACCTGGAGGAAGCTGAGGTAATGATCGTTCAGAGGAATAGCACTCAATTTTTCAGTCCGCTAATAGTTTGAAGACCCTTCCCCTGCACTGGGGGTGGTATCTATTAGAACCTGTAAGATCAATATGCCTTCTAGACTTTGCGCCAACGGTGGGGTACGAAACTCAAGCGACGTCATGGTCGCTGCTGCTGCGAGTTAGAAATAGGTGGCAGATGGACTCTAAGGACATGACACAACTGAAGGAATGTGTCACAACTGCAGCTCTGAGAAAATTATGGCGAGATATCAAACGGATACCTTCCGCCAAATTGGGGAGTTTGGCCTGGCTCCAATCCCACCGTATCGTTCCCAAGGGAAGCTGGTTATCAGCAAACAGAATGCCACTGGACACATTATGTCACAGATGCAAAAAAGAGGAGGAAACT
This sequence comes from Chara braunii, assembly GCA_003427395.1. NCBI lineage: Eukaryota > Viridiplantae > Streptophyta > Charophyceae > Charales > Characeae > Chara > Chara braunii. The sequence goes on from BFEA01000134.1 coordinate 54,773, forward strand.
GCATCTCACCTCTGGTGGGGTTGTGTGGAATCCAAGAGGATATGGGTGTGGTGGGCTAAGCTCTGGCTCAATCATGAGGAGGATAAGGTGCAGTGGGATGAAAAATTTGTAAGTGAAGGCATTCTACACAACACAGAAGAGGTGGGGCAAAGGTTGGTCTTATCTAGCCTCGGTGTGCGGGGCTGCCATCATGCAGGTCATTTGGAAACTCAGAAACGATAGAGTTTTTAAGGCCAAGTTTTATTCTTACGTTTCCACTATGAATTTGGTCGTAGATGGAGTCCGATCCCTGATTTGGGCAGACTGGAGACAAACTAGAAGTCCTAGATCGAATTCTAGGAAAGCTGCCAGGGAACATTTCTTCTGTACCTGGGGACAGAACATAATATAATTTCTGAAAACAAAATCTGCTGGCCTTGTTTTGGAACCATGGCTGATGGGCCTCAGACCTCCGCGAATACTTAGGTTGGCCGAGGGACTCCTATCATGGGGTCCCATGGAACGGCAAGAAAGGAGTCCCGGTACAGGGTGTACTTGGATCCAGTATAGCTAACCACCCTCTCATACAGAGGCAGGCTACTATTTGGTCCAGTCGGACCGAATCTTTTTTTTCTTTTCTTTTTTTTCTTTTTTGAAACAAAAGAAGGGTGCAGAATGGATATAAACATATAAAAAGAAAAACACGACACAAATTTATGACAGAAAAGAGGCCAAGCCAACCGTAGCTGACAAACGCTTTCACTACTGGGTGACTAAGGGCCTCGTTAGACACTCCTTGGGGATGTGAAATCCACAGGGACGTGCTCGTTCCACCTGTCCTTGGGGATGAAATTGAAAAAGAAATGTGACAACGCCACAAGGAAAATTCCTTGTGGCATCCTTGTGGCCCCAGCCATTTCTTCCTTGTGCCCAAGGGACCTCACGCGGTCCCTTGGGCACAAGGAATCTGCGTTTCAAGGAGAGGAGAGGGCACACGTGTAGATAGACGTTACAGCTGAGAATCTGGATCGTGGCGGCACCCTATTGGCTGAAGGCCTGAAGCACAACTGTTTTTTTTTTCTTTTCTTTTTTTCTTTTCTGACATCAGTCTTAGGAAATGTCCTCGGGCGACGTCCCCAAGGACAGGTGGAACGAAGAGCCCAAATTCCCTTACGAGCCACAAGGAAAATTCCTTGTGGCTCAAGGAATTCGTAAGGAGTGTCTAGCGAGGCCCTAGCCTTAACTAACCGTAACTAACGTAACTAACGGACAGGCTGCGTGCTCGCTCACTGACAGCGCACACACTAAGGGCCTCGTTAGACCCTCCTTGGGAAGACGATTTTTAGGAATTCGGCATGGTTACACCGCGTCCTAATCCACCATATTCCTTGGATTAACGAGGCCCAAAGTGAAAACGCTCCCGAGAGATTTCCTTGGGGATCCTCAGAATCGCCAGCCATTGCGTCCTTGGATTCAAGGGTCCTCCTGGAGGTCCTTTGGGCTCAAGGAGCCGCGATTGACGGAGAAGAGAGGACACACACGTAGAGCAGATGTTACAACGGTCGAACCCGGATCGTGGCGACACCCTATTGGCTGAAAGCCTCAAGCACAACTGTTTATATTTTTCTTTTTTCTTTTTCCCCCCGAAAAAGCTCCAAGGACGAATCTCTAAGCTGATGCTCCAAGGACACGGTGTAACGATGAAGCCGAAAATGATAAATTAATCAAGGATACTCTCCCAAGGATACTCCTAATTCCTGAGGATTTTCCAAGGAGGGTGTAACGAGGCCCTAACGGATCGAATCTTTCTAGGGTTACTCAAAGAGGCAGAAGAACAGACTGTAGCACTAAAGATAGTACGGTCAGATAGACAGGCAGGCTCACAAGTCCACAGACTAGGTAAACATTTTCATCTGGGGCTTATTTGGTGAAGAGGTTCGTGGAGGACTTGATCCTCCCTCAGAATCTAGAAAGGGACGCTGGACCCGTTTTCCAGCAGGTGCAGCTCCCCACCAATAGAAAAGGAGTAATCTAAGGGTGACCCCCCGGACAGGGCAGTGCTCATATCACTCCATGTCAGAAGGGCATCCGCTTGATTTTCACAAAAAAAAAGAAGAAAAAAAAAACCTGCCCTTTCTAGAATAGCTCGAAGTCGAGAACAAAAAAAATACACGGAAACAACCTGAGCCCTGCCCCAACCATCCTCTTTTTTTCTTTTTCTTTTTCTTTTTTTTTTTTTGAGGTAAGGGTCCTTTGCGCAAGGCCTCTATCCTGGTGGTGGTAAGAGAACCACCGGGATTGAGGCTTTGCCTGGCGGACCGCTCCATCTATTGGTGGGGAGCATCACCTGCTGGAAACCGGGTCCAGCGTCCCCTAAGTACATCCTTATAAAGCAGAGCACTGTTGAATAAGTGACACCATTTTGCTGGAAACCGGGTCCGGCGTCCCATGTCTGCTCAATTTTACCATACCAAAAACCTACAGCAGGGTCGGGGGCTGGGGGGAGAACCACCGGGGGGCACCAGTAGAGTCCCCCTCCATTCCCTAGCCCCTGCCATCCTTCTACTGTCCATCTGGCGTCTATCTGACGTCTATTGTGTCTAAATCAGAGAGTGGACTAACTGAGAGTCCTGGACATGATACTTTTTTTTAAACTTACACCAACAAGTCTCAAAAAAGGAAAACTTCCCCCTTTTTGGTGGGCTGCTGCAGGAAACCGGGTCCAGCGTCCCATGGATAACACCTTATCTCTGCACTGCATTGGTGGGGGGCCCTCAATTAAACTGAGATGCCAGACAGAGGATGATGGAAGAATAGGAGAACAGAATGAAGAACAGAATGACAGGCTAACAAAATAACAGAAAAACAGTTTGGCCAAACTAGGAAGAGTCAGAAGGAACAGCCAGGAACAGAGAGGAAGAGAAGGGAACAGAAAGTAGGAAAAACCTGGCCTAACCTGTGAATACCGGCCAAGAGATGCGCTAATTTTTAGCGCTAAACGCCGCCCCTGGCGGCTCTCCATGCCGGTGGGCTTGGCTTCGGTACCGCGTCGCAGCGGGTTTGCGATTGCAAGTGTGCCGGGCGGTTGCCATAGCGCGCGAGCTGGGGTGTGAATCTAGGGCAGAAGGACGCCCCGGTGCAGACGACTTGAAAGGAGGGAGAGCGCAGCAAACAGAGGTCTCAACACAGAACGGGTCAACGACGCCGCGACAGAGGAGGGTGGAGCAACACGAGCTGGGGTGTGAATCTGGGGCGGAAGGAAGCCCCGGTGCAGATGGGTTGAAAGGAGGGAGAGCGCAGCGAACGGAGGTCGGGACAACGACACCGCGGCAGAGGAGGGTGGAGCAACGTCACGTTTTGCGACCGCAAGTGCAAGTGCGCCGGGAAGCTGCCATAGCGCGCGAGCTGGAGTATGAACCTGGGGCGGAAGGGGGCCTCGGTGCAGATGGGTTGAAAGGAGGGAGTGCCAGGACACAGGAGAGCGCAGCGAACAGGGGTCTCAAATTGGGGTGTGGGTTGAAAAGGGGGAAGTGCCAGGACACAGGAGAGCGCAGCGAACGGAGGTCTCAAGCTGGGGTATGAATCTGGGCCGGAAGAAGCCTTGGTGCAGATGGGTTGAAAGAAGGAAGTGCCAAGATAGGAGACGGTGGAGCAACGCCACGGTGGAGGGGGGTGGAACACGACGGGCGTCGGCAGTACCGCAGCGAAGGAGACTTGGGAGGGCGAATAGGGAACGTGCTCACAAACGGGAGGCATGTGCACCGAGTCGCAGCTCGTGCTGGGAAGCTAAGGCGAGACAGAATACAAGCAACAGGATATCTGGGAGGCGGGGAGTAAACAGCAGCAGCCGACGGAAAACGTCAACGAGGATCGGGAGAAACACTGCAAGGTAAGTATTCGCCTCCTCAGGGGCCACCAGCTGTATGTCGGTGGAGGAGGCATCCGCTTCCCTTTGTTTTTAGGACGGTCGTACTTCGCAACTCGCTGTGCTCACGAAAGGGCCCTTCCCCGCCCCCATCTGCCGAGCTTTTGTGATTGCCCGGACGCCACACTCTCTGCTGTTTCCCGTTCCTTCCCGCCCCTTTCCCGCTCCTACCAAAACTGCTTTTCCCGTTCCTCCCCGCTCCTTCCCCACTCTTACCTTTTTTTTTTTTTTTTTTTTTTGGATATCACTGTGCTCACGAAACGACCTTAATTCAATAGAGCAACGTGCTATCGTCCTTGACCTGAAAAGATAGACCGCGTGCTATCTCGTTCCCTTCGTCGCTTGGGGGGGGGCTGTTTTGATATCACTATGCTCACGAAACGGCCCTAATTAAATAGAGCAACGTGCTATCGTCCTTGACCTGAAAAGATAGACCGCGTGCTATCTCGTTCCCTTTGTTGCTGGTCTGTAGTATACACTGTTTTTTTTTTTTTCTTCTTTTTTTTGGGCTGTTTTCTTATGTTTCACTTCGATATCACTGTGCTCACGAAACGACCCTGATCCAATAGTGTAAGTGCTATCTGGTGTCTTTTGTTGTTGATCGCGGCACGCACTATCTCGATCCCCCCCCTCTATCATATACACTGCGGGCAACTGGGGAGAGGCTCCGGCAAAACGGAACGACTCCTCTTTGACCCACGTCCCTTATCTGTTGACGGCAGTGCTTCTCGATGGCCAGCCTCAAAAGGAGGGCCAGAGGGAGGAGGAAAGGATACACCACGATCATGTATCAAGGTGCCATGCGGCACTGTGCACAGGAATGGCGGACAGTCAAGGACGGAGGCAGCAGGAGCATGGCCTACAACGTCATGGACTGCGACAACCCCCTGAACACAGCCCAAACTGCTGCCACCCTTCCCTACCCCGCGGAGCTATTAAAAGGAATTAAGGAGATTCAGAGAGAGCAGGAATCAAGGAAGCTGGCGGAGGCAGCCCCGTCATCCTCCTCCTCATGGGCCTCCAAAGTTAAATGGCCATATAGTGGGGAAACACTCTCGGTGAAGCGAGGAACGGATATCGACGACAAAGACCTTGAGATCCCGCTTGCTAACCTCACAACGGCATCTGCGTTCTTTTTGTCCAAATTCCTCGGGGGAAAAAAGCAAAGGGTGAAAACCATGCCTGAGGAAAAGATGAGGGAGAGGGATATGATCTACACACGCCACGCAAATAACTGGGTGTTTTTCGACGATGCAGCATATAAATCCGTTAATGAAAAAATAGGCTGGATAAGGAAGAGATTGACCACGCTCAAAGGGTCGGGCGAAGGGGCGCAAGATCTGTTCCTTATCCAGCCTATCTCCTCAGTAGTCTTCACAGTTCTATRTGTCTTTGACTCTGACAAAAGAGTAATAGACTCATGGAAAGCGGTCCGCTGTGACAGATCGGAGGTCCGCATCTTTCCCTGGTCTCCCCCAAAACAACAGAGCCCGGAGGAAAAAAGGGACCAGCTGATGCAAGACCACTATTGGGTTGAATTTCGGCATGTTCCGATTGAGATACAGGGCGCTTTTGTACAGGAGATGGCCCAGAAATATGATATTATCGACTTCATTGACCCCCTTCCTCCTTACACAGCACGGAGGGATGATTATCTAATGATTGCGCTGGATCTCCCCAGGGACCACCTTTTCGCAATTGATGACGTCATCCCTTTTAGGATTGGAGGGAAAGAGTTTAGGATACACAGCGCACAAATTGCGGCCGTGGTGTTTTAAATGCCAATCATATGGCCACTTACCGTCTGAGCAAGACTGTCCTCACCACCCGGCTAAGAAAGTTAAAAATACTGGTCGACTTTTGTGCGACCCCTTTAGAGCAACATGGTGGAGGGGGGTGGACTCGGGGTTCGAGGGGTGGGTCTATGTAGATGAGCCAGGCAAAGAGGGGGGGGTGAGAGGCTGGGAATGGGAAGGGAAGGACGATCCCAAGGGCAGCCTCAAACCCCCGGGCCATTGGACCCCGCCGCGAACAGTCGAGGACCATTTGGAAACCCCCCTTCCCCTGACCTCGACCAAACACCGCAAGCCAGCCATGATAATTGAACCGCATCCCAGTGACTTCCTCGTCACGGAAGACGATGGGCTAGGAGACTGGCAGCATCCAGCGCCCAGGCATAGCCTCCATGGGAAAAACGCCCCAACGAAAAGCGGGGAAGTTGAAAAATCGGGAGTCAACAGCTACGCAGTTCTACTTGGGGAGGAAGGAGACGGAAAGGGAAAGGAGGGGGCTGCACTGGTGGCAGGAAGAAAGGAAGGGGGTGCACAGGAGTTGGAAAGAAGAAGGGAGAAAATGGACAGAAAAGAAAACAAAAAAGAATCGATCCCGCACCCCCACGCTCTGAGCAAAAACACACAGGGCCGGCCGCACCTACCACCGGGTATGCTACAAGGGCTGGACAAACTAAAAAATGCGGAGGCAGGGGATATGTTCAGCACAGCCTTCGGTCCCCAACCAATGAATATCGACGACCCCGATGTAGAAATGCAGGACATGCAGGACAATTGCCCAGCAAGATGGGAGGGACCGGAGGGCACACAGCGAGGAGACGATGCAGATACTAAGCTCCAAAGCTTAGCAGATTGGCTTGTTCAGCGCTTACAGGGCCAATACCCACATGGTACGAAACAGTTCTGGGACGAAGTGTACTCTCATCTAGTGACCATCCTGATTAGCAGCCCTAGCCTGAGAAAGGTGCTGGAGCAGGGACCGCCGCAGGATGCCACACAGCAACAGGTCCTGCTCAAAATTTGGGGGATTGTGTACAGACTGTTCACCCCACCTGAAGCAAAAGACACTGGATCCCCAAGCACCCCGGACGGTCTTGGAGCCTCTGCGTCACCCTCCCTACCTTCCACCACAACGCCCCCCAAGACAGCAGACCTTGCTACCCCCTCAGTCCCCCCCGATGACGGAAGTCTGCAGTGTTCCCCCCCCCTCCCCTCCTCCCAAGAATTGCAGCACATTGAGAGCGGAGACAACGAGTCTCCAAGGGGGGAGCCGGAAGGAGTGGAGGGGTCTAAGAGAAACAAATTAAGACACCTTATTGAGAAGGGGCTGCACAACACAGGCCCGGACCCTGCAGACAAATGCATTATGTTCCCAATCCGGAAAAAGGCAGGCAGGTGGGAGCTTGGTCTATCACCGAGAGAAACAGACGACCCGTATGCAGCGTCACACGAGGGTGTGTCGCTGTTAGGATGGCATCTCAGAAGAGAAGGAACACTGAGCATGATTGAGGTCAAAGAGTTTGTACAGAACAACTACAACCCCAGGACAATGGTTATCCTAAGCATCTCGTCCAAGGAACTGAAAATGGCACAGAAAGACATCTACATTCGATTTGAGGAGACCAAGGAAGCCGGCCTGACTTGGGTGTCCCATAGCACGCTGCTGGAAATGCAACAGCTGAAAATCAAGCCAAGCCAGATTTGGTCGGCGGACGACCTGCTCGCAATCCTATGCGGGCTTCTGCGCAGAAACACACTGAATGGAAGGCTGGATTGGGAGATGCAAGAATGGCAGAGGCTATAGCCAAAGGGAATAGGAGTTCCGCACTCAATTCAGATATAACAGATGGACTGGGTAGAAGCCATCTATGAACGCAATAAGGCCTGGAGAAAAACCCTGCAGACTGCGGATCTGGACCTCAGAACTATAAATGTTAATGGGCTAGCGACCCACAACTACGAAAAAAAACAGGCACTATGGGACCTACTCAGAGGAGTGGGAGGAAGAACTTGGCCCGACCTGGTGTGCATCCAAGAAACCCATCTCTTGAACCAACCACAGCACCACAGATCGCACAAACAAGTTTGGCCACACCAGGCTTGTACAACTTATGCACCCGCACCGGGGAAGGCGGGGGTGTCAGTCTGGGTACCTCCGGAGTCCATATTTGAGGTAGTGTTCCATCAACAAGATGAGGTGGAAGGGAGGTGGGTTTGCGTGTTGGGCATGCTTGAATTAGAACTAATCTGCGTTTTGGCCCTATACGCTCCCAACTCGGTGGAAGAGAGAAGAAGATTGTTCGAAGACCTCAAAACCATCCCCCCTCAAGGGGTCCCAGTGATCATAGCAGGAGACTTGAATGCAGCTCCGGATAGATGGATGGACAGGTGGAGGGTACCCCCCTCCTGTGCACACACCGCCGAAGCAGATGAGATATTAGTACAGGAGTTGTGCACGTCCTTCTCTCTGTTTGACACCTTCAGACGTTTACACCCCACAGAAAAAACCTACACATGTGTTAAGAGAAACAACCCGGGAGGTTTATCGAAATCACGGATCGACCTAATCCTTGCGGCAGACGAACTGGCGGGCGGACTAACAGCCGCTGCCATCTTACCCTCGAGCCCGTATGTGGGCCTGGACTACAAAATGTGTATAGTTGTCTTCACTTTTCGCAAACGGCCGGATTGGGGGCCGGGTTATTACAAACTTAACACATCATTACTTCGTATGGAATCATTTAGATCTTACATACGACAAGTCAGGGAGTACTGGCGTGAGCGTGAACCAGAAATCGATTCGGCCATCCAATGGCTCAACAACGGACTCTTTTTCCTATCTAAGAAATGCAGCGACTTTTCGAAAATTCTGGCAGTCCAACGCTACCAGAAAGAAATCCATATTATGCAACAACTGGACCATCTCGAGCACCAAGATGACTCACAAGATAATCATGAACGGATTGAGCAACTCCAACACCAACTAACACAATCCGCACAGTATCGATGGCAAGGAACAAGAATCAGAGGAAAACTTGCGAACTTCTCCACGGAAGGATCGATGGACGCGCGATTTTTCCACCTCGCTAAAGCACGCGTTCGTCGTACCACAATAGATGCCCTACACGACCTTGAGGCGGGTGAAAGCTCGCCGGCTTTAACCACTGTCAGACTCACCAAAATCACACGCGATTTCTTGAAGGACCTTTTCACATCCCACATACCGGATGTTGGGAGTGTAACTCCCCATCATAGAATAGATGAATTTCTGGAACCGCTAAACAGAAAACTGTCACAGGAACAACGTGCTCTCCTGGAAACCCCCCTTTCCAAACAAGAGGTTTGGACAGCCTTGTTGGAGATGGATGAAGAAAAATCGCCTGGGATTGATGGCTTTCCCAAAGAGTTTTGGGAAGACACATGGGACTTCATGGGGAACGACATTATGAGATTCTATGACGAAGTATGGCGTACTGGGGATATGGGGGAAATTGTGGGCCAGGAGGTGCTAACTCTGCTACACAAAAAAGGGGGATAAAATGGACATCAGGAACTACCGCCCCATCACTCTACTGACGATAGTATACAAGATGTTGGCCAAAACTTTGACCAACCGAATGATCCCAACGATGGAGAATATAATCCACCCGGACCAGACCGGCTTCATACAGAATCGTAATATACAATAAAACATTTTGTTGGTGCATGAAGTCCTTCAACTATCCCAACGCCAGAGGAGGAACGCAGCCTTATTGTTTATAGACTTTGAAAAGGCCTATGACCATGTAGACTGACTGTTCCTGGACAAATGTCTGGAACGAATGAATTTTGGTCCGAACTTCAGAAGTTGGGTGCGAATACTTCATCAAAATGCGGCAACCAAAGTACAGGTGAACGGTTCGCTGGCACCCGCCATCAGACTAGAGCGATCGGTCCGTCAAGGTGACCCCATAGCCCCACTCTTGTTCCTTGTTATTATTGAGGCCCTGGCTGCTAACTTACGAGCTAATAAGCACATATCTAGGATCAAAATTGCCAATATCCCGGAGGACGCAGTTCCAGTGTGCTCACTATTTGCGGATGATCTCACAGTCCTGATGGAGGCGTCCCATCAGAATATGGAGGAGATTCATCAGATGATGCACAGGTTTGCGAGCATCTCCGACATGACAGACATTGACAGTCAACTGGGGCAGCAAAACACAAGGATGGTGGATCCACCATCAAGGGGGCCGACCGCCAGAACTCCCGCCGGTGAAATGGTTACCCCTCGAAGCCCCCCTCATAATTTTGGGGGTACTGATGACAGCAAAAGGGTGCCCGACCGCCAACGACGATTGGGTTGGCGTGCCGGCTTTAAATAAAATGAACGCATGGAAGGCCAAACCTACCTCCCTCTTCGGCAAGGCATTGGTGATCAACAATGTTGCCCTCGCCTCCCTATGGTATAAATCCCTTCTTTGGTCCTTAAGCAAAACTGCTATGAAGAATCTGAAAAATAAGACTGCGACCTTCCTCTAGCGGGGAGACTGTGATAAGGCCAATGTTATCAGTCGTGTGGCTTGGGATTATGTGATACAGCCAAAGAGTTTGGGAGGGCTAGGGTTAATTGACCCGGTAACCCAAGCACAAACACTCCAAGTGCAATGAATAAAAAAAATTTTGTTCAGCCCAGAATGTCCCTGGGTACCCCTGGCATCACAGCACCTGGCCGAACTGGCCCCTGCAACCACCCCTGACACTCACCCCACAACATGGTTGGACGACCGGTTTTGGGTTATACCACGACAGCGACAGAGCTCACAAGGGGAAGAGGGCCGTAACTTGCAGCCGGACTGCTTTTGGCCACGTCTACTAAACACTTGGCGTAAGTTGCCACTCCCAAACAAACCCCTCCCGGACCGATGGGAGGAGGTTAGCAGGCAACCACTCTTTGGGAATCGCTGGCTCACCGACTCCCTGGGCCGAGTTCCGAACAGTTCCGCCATTCCATGGAGAACCTAGGTCAAGAGGGGAATACTGAGGGTCAAGGATCTGTGGGACGGTGAGAGAAAAAGTTGGAAGACCGCGGATCAATTAAGAGAGTCCCTTCGATACTGTCACCACATTGACCAACACATAGAGGCACTGATCGAAACAATCCCCCTGGCCTGGTATAGAATCTTGAGGAAGGGCCCTACCATTCTCGAAGGAGATTGGGTAGCAGAAAGAGAGGACCTGAACCGGGTGGGACGGGTCCACATGATCGACCCACAAAAAGCCCTGCTTGAGTTCTATGACGTTAGGAAAGCTGGCAGGCTACAAGGCAGTAGAACCCCGTGCATATGGAGGAACCGGGAGTCTCTATTCCGAGTTAGAATTTTGGAAGACGGGAAAGACTACATGGCCTTTCAGCCACGAAAAAGCATTCACGAGCTGGCTTTTGACCGACGGGGATGGCAATGGGAAACCTCCCAAACACCTACAGGCCCCTCCCGCATCACCAAACCGATCACAATACACAAGATAACTGTTAAATCAACATATAGATTGATGCGAGCAAAGCGCAATTTGAGGGACATAATTATCAACAGATGGGCCAGGCACTTGAACATTGACCGAGGCCAGCTTGCACCAATAAAATGGTTTCAGGAACGAAAGTCCAAACCAGCTAAGATCACGTCGCTGCAATGGCAAATATCGCACCGGTGCTTGCCAACCAACGACTGGCTGATCGACCATACCAACTTGGAGCAAAAGGGGCTTGCATTACCCTGGTGCTCGCGGTGCCTCAGACACTTTCCGCCCCACAAGAAAGCGGAAACAATGGAGTACATTTTCATGCAATGCCCGCTTGCACAATTCACATGGAGATGGTGGGACAGGGTGTGGAGAAAAATGGGAATCCTGACCCTCTGACCATGGTCATGGCAAGCAATCTTGGTAGGCCATTGGCTGTGCCAAGGGGTCACAACCTTTACAGAAAACATGTACAGGTTGGGACGGCGAGCGGTGCTATGGGCACTATGGTGGCAACGGTGCCTTATGGAGATGGAGAAAGTATGTGTAGAGGGGGCAGAGGTCACGGACCAGATTAAGCAGCAAGTCCAGCTAGAGCTGATGCGCAGATGGCTGGCCTTGAAACCCCAACTTGACATCTTCCAACAGATTGGGGACGTGAAACGGGTGATTACTAACTTTTGCAGGGAATGGCTGGGGGGGGACAGGGAGGGGTGGATCGCAAAAGTGAAATGGTCCAAGAATGACCCCAATAGCAAGCAGGAATCGATGGAAGGAGCAAGGGACTATAGACTGATTTTCAAGGAATGGACCCACATTGAGCCCTCCTTCCCATTCCGCCCCCCGGCTGATTTCCCTGACCCCTTCCCCCCCCCATGCTCTCTCCCTGATAAAAGTATTCACACAAAGCACTAGAGGGAGAAAGGAAGGGGAAGATGACATCACTGTTGCCCCTCAGTGACC
>BFEA01000134.1:105176-116233 GCA_003427395.1 Chara braunii
CCCCCCTTCCCCCCGCAACTGTTTGTCTCCCCCCCGTTTCCCCTCTCCCATCCATCCTTTCCCACCCTCGCCCGTCTGCCGCACCTCCCCAGACGCCATTTCCCCCCTCTCACCCTTCACCACCTTCCCCGCCAACCTTTCTTCCCCTCAAACCCTCTATCGGACTGCCTCATGAAACCATCCCCCACCCCAACTGCTCATACCCCCACCGCGGTTTCCACCCTCCCATCCTTCACCGCCGCCTCCTCTTTGCACTCCTCCCTGTCCCCCCCCACATGCCCCCCCACTCTCCTAGCGCCTGCATCAAGCCTCACCCCCCTCTACCCTCTGCCGCACCAGTCCAACCCACACTAAATCACATGTAAGCACCAAGCGAGCATCTGCACGAGAATACCATGGCTCCACTGATGCTCCGAAAGAACTGTGGTGGTTGGTTATGATGGATGTCCACACGACAAACACGTAGGAGAAAGGTGCACGCTAAGGAGAATGGTGGCTGGTAGTAATGGATATCAACAGGAAAACAATAAAAAAGGGTCACACCTTGCAACCGCCTCCAAGACCACAGATGGTTTATATTCAGTGACGTCACCAGCACTGCAAGTGCTGGAGCAGCGGCACGTCAGGCTCAGTCGCAGTGCGGCAGCACAACCAGCCCTGCTGCACCATCAAGGGGTTGACGATACTGTGCACAAAAAAGTACCAACCCGTCGGGACATCAGAAAGCAGCAGAAGGAATTCACGAACACATCACCACACACAGAAGCACCAAACACAGCAGCACTACACACAGCAGCCCTCCTCTTCCCCAACTGACGAGGAGCGGACAGCAAAGGTAGCAGCACAGAGAAAGATGAGACAGGCAGCGGCCCAAGGCATGCATGCAAGACACAAAGAGAGAGAGAGAGAGAGAGAGAGAGAGAGAGAGAGAGAGAGAGAGAGAGAGAGAGAGAAGAGAGGATGCTGAGACAGAGACACGAGAGGATGGTGCGAGAGAGAAACATGCTCAGCCGGAAGAGAGGAGGGAGAAAGAGCGGGGGAAGGCAAGTAGGACAGAGGTTTGTGGTCAGGAAACGCGTGAGATATGCGCCACACACACACAGCAGCAGGAGAGAGTGAGAGGCTGGGGAGGGAGAAACAGAGACACACAGAGAGAGAGAGAGAGAGAGAGAGAGAGAGAGAGAGAGAGAGAGAGAGAGAGAGAGAGGTGGGTCCCCAACGGCCGCAGCACCCAGATTTAACCAGGTCTTTTCACACCAGAAGGTAGTCCGGTGAGCCGGCGAAGTCTCAAACACCTTCAAAAACAAAAATGATGAGAATGATCGTGATGATGGAACGACAGCGACGATGAAGATCGTGATGATTAGGATGGCGACGCCGATCATGATGACAATGATGCCGATCACGCCTTCAGAAAAACCAACATCATCCATCCCGCGGTGCCGCCCAAGTTGAGGTGAAATAATAACGACGATGATGATGATGATGATGATGATGATGATGATGATGTGATTCCTCCACCTCCCACCCTTCCTTCCCCAAAACTCTCACCGGACCCCTCCTCACCAAAAAATTCCAATCCACATTATCCACTTCACAAATAAAAAAGTGCAGATTCATGCAGAGGTGGGCACCACGATGCTACAACCATTAAACCGTAAAAAAGAAAAAGAAAAAAGAAAAAAAAAAACAAAGAAGAAGAAAAAGAAGAAGAAGAAGAGGAAGAAGAAAAAGAAGAAGAAAAAGAAGAAGAAGAAAGACAAGGTTGGGTTCTTTTGGATGCCTGGGGTGCCCAGAGAAGCCGAACAGCCGGGCAAACTGGACGGATGACGGTGCCCAGAGAAGCGCTACGGCCGGGCAGACTAGACGGATGACCAGCTGGGTGGATGTATTCCTGATTCAATCAGAGGCACAAAAGGACGAGAAAAAAGAGGGTATATATATATTGTCACACTGTGTGTATATATCGTCACAAACAGAACTGCCCGGTAAACCGTAGGCAGAGAGAGAGAAGAGCACAACAAACGAGGGGCTGTGACAAACTGTTTCGTCGGAGTTTCACCGACTCATCAGGAGGCTGTATATATATAGTCAAATGTATATATATATATCGTCAAATAGAACTGCCCGGTAAACCGTAGGCAGAGAGGGAGAAGAGGACAACAAACAAGGGGCTGTGACAAACTGTTTCGTCGGAGTTTCACCGACTCATCAGGAGGCTGAATATATATATCGTCACAAACAGAACTGCCCGGTAAACCGTAGGCAGAGAGAGAGAAGAGGACAACAAACGAGGGCTATATCAGTATATCGTCATGGAGAACTGCCCGGAGACCCATAGGCAGAGAGGGAGAAGACAACAACAAACGAGGGGCTGTGACAGACTGTTTCACATTCATCAACTCATCCTCACATATCTATGAAGCAAAAGTGCACACTTTGCGGGAAAAGAAAGAGAACATAAGCACGCGCTAAAAATAGACCACACTGTATGTCGTCATAAGCAACTTCCCGTAAGGTAAGATCGTTCGTGTTGCGATGCAACAAGCTGCAGCGAGTTCGTTCATCACACATGAACTCGAACTCCGCATTCGAGCACTCGTCGGTCAACTGAAATGCTCTCGATAGAGAGGGAGAAAAAAAATTAAAAAATAGAAAAAAAGACAGAGAGGGAGAAGAGAACAACAAATGAGGGCCTGCGACAGACTGTTGCGTCGGGGTTCGTACGTGATGGCATTTAAAAAAAAAAAAGGCAGATAGTGAGCGGGAGGGTCAAATTGTCGAGGACCTTCTCGGACAGACTATGTTTAGTGGACTTCCAGTGCTCGGCAAGATGTCATAGCCTTTTGTTCTTTTTTTTTGTGTAATTTCTTTTTTTCCAGAAACTTTTTTGCGATCATATACATGTAAGTTGATGTAACTCTTTTCAGCAAAAGAAAATACCGAAGAGGTTCACAAAAAAAAAAACAAAAAAAAAACAGAAGAAAACAAGGACTGCACCAGAAGACAGGCAAAGGAGTTGAAAGGACTTTTTTTTTTCTCTCTCACGAAAATGGGGAGGGACAAATGCCACAAAGCGACACAACATCGAGCAGCAGTAAAAGAAAGAAAAGACTAGGGGGGGAAAAAAACACAGGAATGAAACAGAACAAAAGGGAAATAATTTCAATAAACAGGGAAAATAACAAAAATAGGAAAAATGAAAAAGCAAAAGAAAAGAAAGAAATAAGTTTAAATAAAAAAAGGCTGATCAGAGTTCTGGTCATTGGGGCCCTTCAAATAAATAAATGGCCCTTTTTCTATCAAAAAAAATGGGAAAAAAAAAAGGAAAAAAAAGGGGAGAAAGGGGGGGGGGAAGGGAAAAAACAGGAAAAAAAAAGGTGACGCTGCGGGCCTATCGGTTCCTGATATCCTTTTTGGAAGTTTTTGCACATACTTTGGGACACTGGACCTCTTTGAAATGCATTCACCTTTTCCTTTTTTTTCCACTTTTTTTTTTGTTTTGTTTTCTTCAAAAAAAAAAAAAAAAAAAAAAAAAACCCTTAAAAAAAAGGCAAAAGAATAGAGGTCTCCTCCTCACCTGATGAGTAGTGTGCAGTGGATTTAGATACACTCGAAGGGGGTCTATCATGGAGGCGGCCGTGGCGATCATGTGTGGCGACGATTGGTGATGATGCTGATGATGCTGATGATGGTCGTGGGCGTCGAACAAAGTACCCGCTGCCGCTGGAACAGCTGTGACCGGGATGGAGAGCGACATGTCCAGCATGCCTAATGGCATGCCGCCAGCTGTTGCTGACATGGCCGCCGCTGCCGCAGCACTCGGCAACGTCGGATGATGAATCTGCATTCCGGCCGGCAGCATCGCAGGCGGGACCACAACACCAAACCGCATCGACATCATCTGTAGAGCACAAAAACCAAAATGGAACAGACAAGACACAAAAAGGTTAAAAAAAAATAAAAATAAACATGGAGTTCATAAACATAGAAATAAAAATAAACATGAAGTTCATAAACATAGAAATAAAATAAAAATAACAATAATCATAATTAAATCATAATTTCAATAATCGTTGATGCTTAACCACAACCGGGGTTAAGGAAGGTGGATCATTATCACTTTCAGTGTAATCACTTAGGTAGGGGATTCTGCAGACTGTTGAGGCTTCAGCCTCCTCCTGATGAGTCAATCCGTGAAACTCCGACGAAACAGTTTGTCACAGCCCCCCCTCTTTTGTCGTCCTCTTCTCCCCCTCCCTATCTGCTGCCGGTTTACCGTAGGCAGCTCTGTTTGACGATATATATAGAGTCCACCCGCAGTCACAGAGCAGGTAGCGTCTAGAGAAGACGGAAATGCTCTGGACTGAAACAGAAAAGAAAAAAAAACAGATGCCTAGACTACCGGCCGTGCCGTCCAGGTCGCCTTGTTTGCCTGGGCGGCCTGGCCATGCAACGGCCAAAGAAGCTCCCAGCAAAAAGGGGAAAAAAAAAAAGAAAAAAAGAAAAACCTGAAAAAACCTAGGCTACCGGAGTGGCCCAGGGTCACTTGCCCGGCCGGGCCAAAAAGATTAAAAAATATATATATATATTGTCACATTGTGAATCAGAGCGCAAAAAAGGGAAAAGAAAAAAGGAAAAGGAAAAAAGGGAAAGGGAAGGAGGTAAGGAAAGCTNATAAAGGACTCTCAATTCCGCCCTTGCCGGGCTTGCCCCCAAAATAAGCATTACTTGACAACTCAGACAGGTTGTCCACCTTGAAGGGCGCCTTCGAGGACACAACTCAAGTGTACCGCTGCGACTCAAGTGTACCGCTGCGACTCAAGCACCTCTCCAACTTAAGTACGGCTCCTCTCGCTCTCGCTCTTGCAATTGCTATTAGTTAGTAGTCTATATCCCTTCCCTTCTTTAGTCAAAGAAGAAACCGCGCGCGAACCACAAACGAACACTCGTAATGGTCACAGCGAAACTGATGATATACGATAAGTGCTCCTGCTACCATCCGACCGAGACCGAGAGTCGCGACCGGTTCTGGACATGATCGCTCGTAATGCTCACAGCGAAGCTCATAACAGACGATAAGCGCTCCTGGGGCCATCCTTTTTTTTTTTTTTTTTTTTTTTTTTTTTTTTTTTCAATAAACAGAAGAAGCTCCTGCTGCCATCTGATCGAGAGCCGCGACCAGTTCCCGATAAGACCAATCCGATAATATACAGAGATCTACAAGCCAGATCAATCCTGAACCCCTCAAAAAGGCCTCAGTTGCCAAAAAAGAAGCCTCCAAGCTTTACCCAGATGTACGCCGCCGCAACCCCCCCCTCAAAAAAAAAGAAAGAAGCCTCTGACTGCGTCGAGCTGCCAAGACGGGTCTCTTCCACCTTGTACTGCAGGTCTGACAACAAAACTGAAAATTGCCTGAGTCGAGCAAAAAGGGGGGGGGGGGGGGGTGCATGCTTCGTCAATTTGATGGATACCCTCTTTTCTTCACCCATAGCACAACGCACCCTACTCAGAAATGTATACAAGCTATCTTTACAGTCCGACGAGGATGTGTTGTGTTTGGATGAAGACAACTCACACACCCTCTTCAATGAATGCATACAAGCCATCTTTCCGGTCCGATACAGTCATGATGAGGGTGCGTTGTGTCCGGGGGACGACGGCGGACATCCATAGATCCCAATCATTGATAATTGGCACACCTGTGTTTTCCAAATTAGGAACGTCCACAAGAACAAACATACAAAAACCAGAAAACCCATTCTTGAGGCAACACGCCAGGGGAAAAAAAAAAAAAAAAAAAAAAAAAAGCCATTCAAGAATTTCAACGAGTCAATGCCATGCCTTCATCAAAAACGTCATCCAAAAACATAAGACAGCAGGAAAAAAAAAACAAAAAAAAAACAAGGGCTCGCCAAGGGGAAACTACCAAAATTACAGAGTGCCAAAAACGGCCTATCAGATAAGAAGCAATCAACACCCACCTTAACCCCTTCCCCTGGTAGTCGAACACAACCATAAAACCCATACTCTCTCCTCTACACACCCACTCAGCCATCTGTGTCGTCAACAAACCCAAAACTCTCTCCTCGTTCCATCCACACACCATCCACAACACACAGAAGGTATAGAATAGGCAAATGTAATAGAAGACGCAAGGTTGGCCAGGTTTGTGTGTGCGTGTGAGGATTTTGGAGGGGCGGGGATGGACGAGGTGGCGGTGGGAAGAACCGCGGGGGGGGTTGGGGGGGAGGATGTCAATAAGAGGAGAGTAGGAAATTGGGAAATCTTCCAGAATCTCAGTACAATCAAATGAAGAGATTCGCTATCGACACCCCTCCTCCACACCCCCCCCCCCCCCGCCTAGGAAAAAAGAAAACTAAGAAGCGAAAAAAAAGAACAATCGCGGGAAAAAAAAAGAGCGGGCAAGAAGCTTTCTCAGCCATTCCTCTCTCTCTCTCTCTCACACACACACACGCACACACACACACACACACACACATACACAGTATTACACACACACACGCACACACACACACGCACACACACACACACACACACACACACACGTCTCTTATACACATCTAGATGTGTATAAGAGACAGATATATATATTCTAAATTTGGTGAATAATTTCGATGTGACCCTGAGGCAAACGTTGTTCAGTTTATTTTCTTGCATAACATAGTTTTTTTTCGTGTTTTTTGGTTGTTTTATGTTTTTTTTTTTTTTTTTTTTTTTGGCTGGGACCTCCCTGGTCTTTGCACGGGCTGGCCACCCAGGACCTGGGCGGCGCGGCTGGTGGCCTAGAATTTTGTAGTATTTTGTACGTTTATTATTTTGGAAAAAAATTTGTACCACATGATGGGTGTGGTAAGAAGCAGCAATTATTGACTCGCACAGCATGAACAGCATGAATCCAGCACACACGACACCCCGACGTGAGACCGTCGATGTCCCACAACATGTCCGACAACACCAACGTGAGACAGTCAATGTCTGAAAATTGCGAAAAGAGTTCAATGAAAAGTCGCTCGTAGCCTGGTATAGCTCGTAACGACAGCCAAACGTGATGCGCAAACTCGGGCGAATCATCATTCGCGTCGACTCACGACGCACTTCCAGGCAAAGCACTGCAAAGCGCAAAAGGAGTAAATCCGACTGTCGGCCAGATCTTATAGACTTATACCCTTTGTCAAACTCTTCTCCAACTTTCGCCTAGGACCGACTGACCGAGGTCGCGGTTTCGTACTTTGGTCCTATGCACTTCATGCACTTCTTAAGTACTTACCGATACTCTAAAGCGCAAGCAGAAAGAATTGTACTTGTAGTATTGTACACTTATTACATGTAGTATTGTACACTTATTACTTTGACAATTTTTTTTGGGGGGGGAAAGGTTTGCAACAAAATCACAATTGCATTTCAAACAGCAGTTACAGCACGCTTTGATCAAAAAAAAAAAAGAAAGAAGTGAAAACCTGCCACTGAACTTGAGCAGCTCCCAGCACTTCTCTAATTAAAAAAAAAAAAAAAAAAAAAAAGACCAACCTGCAGCTGAACTTGAAGCATCTTCAGGTACTCGATTGCCTCGTCCAGCATGGATGCTTTGTCGGTCTGATTCCCAAAAAGCGACAGAGGGTACACAGACAAGGAACAACAGAAAAAGGTTAGGCTTTTCATCGCTATTTTGTAGTATTTCAAAAAAAAATTAAAAAACTTTAAGAAAGTGAAAAACAAAAAAAAAGGTTTCATAATTACTTTTTATTTAGTTATTAATAGTTATTACTATATGGTATTTCCAGCATGGATGCTTTGACAGTGCCTTTGCCAAACATCGACACCACCAAGACCGCAGAGTTGGACGAGTGTAAACAGACATGGTGGCGATCAGGGGTCCCCTGTATCGACGCTCAGGAAGTAAAGAGTAGTGGTAGGTAGATAGTGCAAGGTGAAATTAAGAGAATAATATAGCATAGTTAAAATAAAACAAGTAAAAAAAAAAAAAAAAAGAGTTGGCTTTTCAATGTTTTCATCACTATTTTAATACACAAGTAACACAACATCTACAACAGCCGACAACCACAAGTTCCCTATTTTAAGTTTTAAGTTTTTAACTCTTTTTTTAATACAACACAAGTTCGCGTGCACCAATCATAGCTTTCTTACTCCTACTCCTGCTACTGCTACTGCTTCCGCCGCTGCTTCTCCTACTGCTACTGCTTCTGCTTCTGCCACTGCTTCTCCTACTGCACGTGCAGGTAGGAGGAGGAGGAGGAGGAGGAGGAGTAGCAGGTAGGCGGAGGAGGAGGAGGTGGAGGAGAGGGTGGGATGCCAGGGATGGAGCTGGGGATAAACTTTGGTATCCTGGGTGCGCCGGCATTTCGTTTGGGGGTCTCGAATAAACACTTTGTGAGTATGCAGTACTGTGCACTCTAAAAATTGTCCATCGTAACGACAAACGTACCAGGGTACACACTTCCGGTGATGGGATGGCCAATCCGTTTCAACTTCCTTTACTGTACGCGGTGCCATGCCCAGAAGTGGTTAAGAAACTCAGCTCGTGAGGCGGACAGCTCCGCTTCGAATCCATTCGTGCACGGAGAACGTCCAAGGCCGGAAATAGTACTGACTGACTCTACCTTCGACTTGTTTCGGTTCGGTTTCGACTCACAAGGCACGTTACGATATACTGCCACCCACATTGTTGCGCTTGACTGAGGGCACAAGCGCACAACGACTTTCTCGGATGTATCTGACTGTAATTACGGCCAGCCCTGGATGTATCTGCCGGCAATTACGTCCACAGTTGAGTAGAAAAGGTCCCTCCGTCGTCACCCACATACAACGCCCCGTCATTCACGCTGTGTGTCCCTTGACAGACTCAAGGTTAAAAAGCCCTGGACAGCTAAACTGACCAGGCTTTTTATTCGCGGGTGAAGAAGGTGATACAAGCGTACCACTACGGATAGATAAGGCGGCCCGAGAGTATGCCCCCTGAAAGTTCATTAAATTGAGGCAAGTGGGGGCCATTACCAAGCAGCGACGATTCGTTGCGGAGAGCCGCCGCTCTCCGCCGCATGCATGGTGGTTCCGAGAGCGGGAAACTATTCCCCCCCCTCGGCGGTCATGCACGGTTCAGTGGGCGGGAAAATATGTGTCATGTAGGGTGTGGAGGGAGGGGGGGCGGAATACATTCCCTGTACGCCCGGAGGGCAGGAAAATACGGTTTGGAGGGGGGGGGAGGAAATATGTGTCACGTACACTTTGGACGGTTAGAGGGCTGAAAAAATGTGTTACATCTTTTTGAAAGAAAAGAGAGAGAGAGAGAGAGAGAGAGAGGAAGGCGGGAGAACACATGTCACGTACGGTGAACCTTAGTAAAACAGAAATTTGTGAAAGAAAAAAGAGTTAATCAATGAAAAAGAAGGGAAAACATAGTTTTTTAAAATAAATGAAAAAAAAGGGAAAAAATAGAAAATCAGGGCATACCTTGTTTGAGTTCGGTATTAATTCTTGCAGCGTCCTCATTTTCTCATTTATCCGGTCACGGCGCCTCTGAAACAGGTAAAAGGGGGGGGGGAAGAGGGAGGGAGGAAGAAAACATTAAATTTTATATAAAAATATCAAAATAAAATGAAAACATAAAAACAGGAAACAAGAATGTATCGCAAAGGTTGTCAGGACATTTATTGAGAAAATTTATAGACGAAAATTAAATAAACACATAAATGACTCCGGCTTGAACTGTGATGTTTCCCCGGTCTCAATTTTTTAGTTTGCAAAAAAAAAAAAAAAAAAAAAAGAAACACCAAGGTCTCAAGTCCTGCTGGCAGGAAACACGTTTTTTTAAGATTAACCATCATTATATTAAAACAAAATTCCACTACAGGCCGGGGACCTCACAAATCTACCCGGTGAAAGCTGGCTGGGGCCATTACCCAGCTTCGGCTTGATGCTGGAAACCAGGTCCAGCGTCCCATCAAAACATACAGGTCCCATTTCGAGGGGAACCCCCCCCTCAAAAAAAAAAACCTCTAATAGCCCATTGCGATCATCCCTACCCCTATAATAGCCAAACGGCCCCCTCCAAACTAGACCGAAAAAAAAAAAAAAAAAAAAAAAAAAAAAAAACCGAGAAATTTACCAAGAAAGGGAAACAGTCTCGACCAGCCCGTGGCCATAACCATAACCCACACAATAGCCGCAGGCCCTCCCATCACAATCACCCATCATGACTACTGATATACTAGCCACATGGTCCCTGCCCCCTCCCAGCACTGCCCCCCCCCCCCACCCCTTTTTACAATTTCCACCAATTCCAGAACCCCAAAAAGAAGCCCGAGTCGCGACAAATACGATGAGTCGCTTCCTCAGTGTTCCTCCACGGCGGGTACACGTCAAATTCACAAAATTATTAAAATTATTGAAATTACCGTGAGTCGAGCAATGGGCGTGGAACCGTTAAAACCACCAGTGTACTTCCGGCGCACTTTTCATCGATGCTCGAAACGCACTACACACCCCAAAACAAAAAAAACGAACTGGCGCAACTTGCTTCTGACTGGCCGCACCAGCCATCGTTCTGCGGTACCCGAGCTCCAAAAAACACGGCACAGCATGTCAACGCCCAGGACCAAAAAGAAATAGAGGGGCCAAGGACTGGTCGTGGTGTAAAAACTTCAAAGAACCTGTACCTTAACCCCCCAATTTACAAACCTCGCCACCGTCCAGGAAGACTGTCATTCAACGTGGAAACAGTGGCGGCATTTTCTGTGTACCAGCCTGCCAGCGCGAGGTCACATACGAAACATGATGGGCACACTCTCTCGGTCAGGGCGCTGCAGAAGCGCCCCACCCAAATACTGGTGGGGATTAAAACTTACACACAACTCTGGAACCCTCGCCACAGAACCGACCAATTAAGAAGCTCCCGCTGCCGCCACTAACTCTCCCACTGCTGCTGAAGACCCCGCCCCCCCACCCTACCCTACCCTCCCCTCTACTTGTCATGACACCATAGGCGCATTAAGCACCCACCCAGATCCACTCAAATC
>BFEA01000134.1:150935-167491 GCA_003427395.1 Chara braunii
CACACACACATACATACACACACACACACACTCACATACACATGCATATACATTCTCCTGTCTATTGATGGGAAGCGCCACCTGCTGGAAACTAGGTCCAGCGTCCCATGAACATCGTGAATAAAGCACCAACCGGGAACCCACACACACACACTTTTCGAGTTGTGTATAGCGAACATGACAAAACATACATACAGCATAATCACTACCTTACTCTTCTCGAACCACATAAACAAACGAACTACGGGCTGCGCACCTGTGCCCTCACGGTAAGTCAATTCATAAGGGGAGGGGACTGGAGGGGAGGCACAGCCCATCGAAGAATCTCGGTCCTGATGCTACTGGCTGACCCCTGGCCGGTATCGCCCACCTGCTGTAGCAGGTATCGCACCTGCTGGTGGGTGCAGCGCCCCGCATGTTCCCTCGTTGGAGGCTTGAGCATAAATGTGGCTGCGACGAGGACGAGGTTCCCCATAATACTATAATGACAATGAAAAAGGCCTGAAAGGACGTCCAGATTTGTCAAGTATTTGAATTAGCCCAAAAGTCCAGATTTGTCAAGTATTTGAATTAGCCCAAAAGTCCATAGCTCAGTGGGTACACCCATGAACTGTTGAAAATACAGACCCGTGTTCAAATCCAGATGATCGAACTTGACGAGTTAAGTTGTAAAACCAACTACTTCTGAATTGTCTGGGGCCGGTCAGCTTAAGCCACCAGTACTTCCTAGAGTTGTGCCCGTGTCCAGTTGATGTAGCTCAGTGGTTAGAGCACCGGTTGGAAATGCGCATTGTGGTATGAGGTTGTGGGTTCAAAACTTCGCAGCCTTGCGCATGGACACCGGCAGGGCGTTAGAATGACGCACTAATGGACACACTCCCCTGGGCGGACGCAGGTAAGCTATTACAGACACTGCTTGCGCACTACCCAGGGGTAAGTCCATGGTTGTTGTATGTTGGGTTTGGGTTGTGGGATGTTTGCCTGATGCTCTTGGTTCTAGTGGTTCTTTGCGGGCTTGCATACTTGAGGATGATTGTTCATTTGCCAAACTATTACAGACACTTCTTGCGCACCACCCAGGGGTAAGTCCATGGTTGTTGTATGTTGGGTTTGGGCTGCGATGTGACGAGCTCTTTTCCGATAAGCGTCATCTTCTGCGCAACCGGGATTGGGGGTACATAGAGAGGGTCGGGGATAAATTGCATGGCAGTCCCTCGTTCTTGGTTTTCTTCTTGGTCGTTCGACAGAAGAGAGGCGGTGGTTAGGAACTTCGGGGAAGTTGGCCCACGCCTTAGTGAGCGTAGGGGAACAATGTCTGCTATGTCCTTTTTCTTTCTTTTCTTTCGTTTTCGACAGAAGTCCGTCCTTTTGACGCGGCGATTGCGCGGGGAATTCCTTCGGAACTATTGAATTGGGATGAGCACACGTTGGATCTCGGAATTTTTTTTTGCCTCGTAATTTCTGCCCGTAACTGCACATCGTGTCCTACTTATGCGCGCTTTGTTGCGCCTGGGCCTGCGCTCTATTCCCGCCACGCCTTAATTCCAATCTTAACTGTAACTTGAATCTCTTCTTGCTCTTTCTTTGCCTACGCAGATGTAAGTGTAATCTCCCCTTTCTTGATATTCTTTCCCGCGTTGTTACGTACGCTCTCCCTTCTCTATCTCATTGGCAAGATCGGTGCATGACAGGATCGAAGCGTGGAGTGAGGCTACGTCCCCCACGCCGCGGCCCAGCCATGCAGTCGTAGGCACTTCCTCCTTCCTTTCTCCTACTATTCCTCTCTGGCAATCCCGGTTATTGCACGCGGATGTATAAGCTGTAAATTCTGCAAGTGCGATTAATTGGCTCTTTAATCTACTTGGGAGTTAGCGTGGTCGAGAGGATCGGCTAATGAGCAGAAAGACGGTGAGTAGAGAGTTGGCCGACCCGACGAGCTGGTGCTGGGTATGCGGGGCTGACGCGTGGCCACGAAGGATTGTGGTGCGCGAGTGAGCCTGGCTTGCATGCTCGGGCCAAGCGGGGTGACGACTCTGTATGGTTTGGAGGTGCGGGGCGGCGGACTGCCCGCACCCAAAAGGTGCACACACACACACACACACACAGAGAGAGAGAGAGAGAGAGAGAGAGAGAGAGAGAGAGAGAGAGAGAGAGAGAGAGAGAGAGAGAGAGAGAGAGAGAGAGAGAGAGAGAGAGAGAGAGAGAGAGAGAGAGAGAGAGAGAGAGAGAGAGAGAGAGAGAGAGAGAGAGAGAGAGAGAAAAGGACGGGCGAGAACACGTGGTCGAGTATGCTTATTGGACGGTACCAGACGAAAGGAAGAATGACTCAGCGCCCCAAGGGGAGTGCCATGCTGTAGTCTGGTCCAACACTTCCACCCGTATCTCTATGGGCAAAAGTTCCTCCTCGTAACGGATCACAAGCCCCTGCAGGCACTCAAGAAGCTCACCAACTACACAGGTATGATTGGCGATGGGCAGTAAGGCTGCAGGAGTACGAGTTTGACATCGTCCATAGGAAGACGGAGAGGCACGGGAATGCAGACGGCTAACACGTCTGCACAGGCCAGGCAAGGTGCCGCGTTGCGAGGAGATCCCCCCGTGGAAGGAGCCGGAGTCGCCCAAGGGGCCCGGATATGGCCAGGTGAAGGTGTTCCCCCGTCAAGCGAAAAATGACACGTATCCTCATGGAGGCCCAAGGAGAAGGAAACGCTGAGGGCCCACTCTCTCCTTCCTCTTCCTCCCTGCCTTCCCTACCCGACCGTTTTTGTTTTCTCTATGAGTCCATGTCTCGAGTATATTCGGTGTCTATGAAGCTACAAGGCGAAGGATATGTGGAATGGGTAGACTATGTTAAGTGTGTAGCGAGAGCCCACGAGGCATGCATCCAGCATAGGAATCCCCAAAAGTCGTGGCTTTGCCCTCTGTGTCGTATTGATAAGATTCTGACGGAGGCTCGATTCCTGGAAGCAACGTCGGAAGGTCTAGAGAAGATTCGACTGTTTAGACGAGCAGAGGTGTGGACAAATGTTGCCTTAATAGCTACCGTAACGGTTGTCGGGAATTCTCTCCGAGAGTTCGCTAAGGAGGATCGGAGACGGGCCAATGAAAGAGCACGGGATTATAGGTGGAACGGAGGACGGTTAGAAAATAAGAAAACCGACGGGATCGGGATCTGGATGTCGGTACCGCATCCGTTCATGAGGTATGACTGAGTGAAATCCGCCCACGAGGAAACGACAACACATTTCGCTGTCATAATTTTCGAGGCGACCATCGACAAAAATAAGTGGTATTGGTTCAATATTAGGGACGATGTTAAATTTATTGTTAAAAATTATCCCGTCTGTGTGGCAGACAAGGCGCCGATTCAGCCACCTAGGTCGATAGTGCCCACCATAGTCCAACGACCATTTCAGAGGATTAGCATGGATACGACGAATATTGTCGTGCCCCCTGGGTCAAATAGCTTGTGAGTATTCAATTCTCTTGGTGTTCGTCGACCACTTTTCGAAGTGGATCGAGGCCTACCCATGTCAGTTAAGACGGACGACGGAAATAGCGTATTATGTCAACCGTTCCTCGGAATGCATCAGGATACCGAGGAAATCCTTATGGACAATGAAGCTGAATTCCAAGGGGAGATAATGAGGAATCTAGTCGTACAAAACGCCAACTGAGTAATCAAAACGACACTCCGACAAAATATCGCAGTTAGGGACACAAGGCAGTAGCCTGATATCGTAGATCATATCCTGGCCATATACCGAGGGACCCCACATGAATTCACGGGACTTTCGCCTTTTCAACTACGAACCAGCAGCCTAGCTTGTGTCTCGATACCGATGGAACGGGCTCTTCCGAGATTGGCCCGAAAAAGGCAAAGAATGACCGAATCGGCCCACGACCGCCAGGTTCGTAGTTACGAGGCCCGAAACGGGAATGCAGGTCCCCGGCCCCAATATAAATTGGGGGACTTGGTGCAGGTGAGGAAATGTGCTCGTCAAGGGAAACTAGCGCCACGATTCTTCGGGTGCTTTCGAGTGATCTAGCTCGGGCCTAACGGTGTGAACACTGTGCGCCTCGCTCCCGAAGTGTCAGGTAGCCGATCTGCTAGACCCACAGTCCGCCACGTGTCCTATCTTCGCCATCTCCCAGCTTCCTCCCCTCCCTCTCCAACTGGTTCGCTTTCGATATTTGAGTCCGAGTGGGAAAGCGACGATCCCCCATTCCTTTTCTTCTCTCCACTCATCTTCTCCCTCCTCTTCGCCATGAGTTTTTCCACGGAGCAGATACTCAGTGAGCGGATGTTAGCGCCACGCGGGCACATCTCGGTGATCAGACAAGTTCATCACCCACGTATCAGCCCGGACGTCATCAGCTGCTCAGTTTTTCAGCACGGCGAGCGTGCATGCGGCAACAGAATTCCGATTTGCGATACCCAACAGCAAGGCGCAAGTGCTGGCCGAAGCATCAGCCTATCTGCGGCTCTCGGCGCGAGAAACCAGCCACATTTCGACAGTTGTCTCCTTCAGCGGAGACATCACTACCGTGGATCCGAGGGCGCATCCGACCATCCTTGTCTCGTTGCGAGATTGGGGAGAGGAGTTGGTGGGATCCTGGAGTCAACTGCTTGCACGGAGGGGGGGAAACGTCGTCAATACTAATAGTATTGACCTAGACGACATCCGTGCTCTCCGACAAAATCTCGTATCATCTCTCCATGTGCTCGTCGCTTTCTCTCGTCCCCAATGAATCATCACAGATTCTCTACCTTCAGCCTCCCCTTTGTCTTCCTTGTCTTCTGGCAGTCGGTGCTCCATCCCCACCTCTCTTTCTTCGTGCGGCCATTGACAGTTTCTCTCATCAAGCCCGTATAGTGGAAGGGGTGGTGGCAAACCTACGCAACGCTTTCTCTGTGCTTAGTCGAGATCGAACTGGAGTAGACCCGGGACAACGAACACAACGCCGTGAGCGAAGACGTGGAGTTGCTCATCATTCAAGCTTGGAGGACGACGTAGAGGGAGATATGTTGGGATTCCTCTTCGGATCGGTTGAGGCGGGACATCGACAACTAATTGTAGGAGAGCTTTTGATCCTCCTGATGCAGTTGCTGCATGATCTACCAATCGACATTATCTCGCACTGCGACGAGAGCCCGGCGCCGCATATTCTTTCGCGCAGCTTGATGTCGTACCTGCAGTGGTCGGCGTGCTTGGGGGGCAATTGGGACAACCGTAATTACCCGTCACACGGTGATAACCTGAACCCCGCAGAGATAATCGATATTCTCTTTTTTTATCGGGGCGAGACGACGTCGGAAGAGGAAGAAGACGAGGAGGAGGAAGACAAATCGGAAGATACCCCTGAGGAGGATGAATACTATAGCGAGCATAGTGAGCATGAGTCGGGGGCGATAAGCGAAGAAGAAGAAGAAGAAGAAGCGGAGGGAGCAAGTGAGGGAGAAGAGGCGGGACAAGCGGAGATGCAAAGAGAAGACCCTGAGGAAACAGAGCGGCGGAGGGCAGAGATAGCATAGGGAAAGCGGCCATTGGAGCAGTCGGTGGGAACAGATCTGCCAAATCCGGACGACCCGAATCGAGATCCGGAGCCACCGACAGAGGAAGATGAGCACCTTGTTGTCGAGACTTCGAGCGCGCCGACACGGAGACAACGGAGTTGCTCCCCCTCCCCTTCCCCCCGTCCCCCAGTTCGAGCACGTGGCGATGCGGGGCATCGGGCTACGTTCCCGGTGATTATCCCTCCGTCCCCTTGATTACCTCATACTCCCGCAGATCGACACCCCGCTCTCATTCCCCCTTTATCCCTTCCCATCCTCTCTCTTCTACCAATCCTACGCTCCTCGCCTCGCTGTGGTAGTATACCTACACCCCGCTACCCAGTGTGTCTCCCCATCTTTCTGCCTTCACGTCCTTCTTTTCAGCGTCGCGTAGAGGGATTACAACGTAATCGAAGTCTATTGCACGATCACGGGAACTATTCCCGTGTGCGCAGATCACGAGCAATTCCGCGCAGCCTTGTTTCGCACCTTTTCGACTCTCTACCCTGACTACCTTGCTTCTTTCCCCTATGGCAGTCATCGCTTCCCGCACATACACTGCACCATCAAGTACCTTTAGCTTCTCGGGATGATAGCGGGGATGACAAACTTCTTGTCCGCACTCCCGAGTGAACATCCTCCACCCCCCGCCTCTGTATTTAGACTTCCTTACCCTCCTCCCTCGAGACATTGAAAGCGGGTGCGAGAATTACGACGTGTCAGCAGGATGATTTCCACACTCTTATCCTATGGTAACGACACGTGTGATCTCTGCGAAACGGTGAGTCTCTCTTCTTTCTTCTTCCTTGTTGTGGAAAGGTATGGGTGCAAGCGGGAGCTTGCACAGGATGGAACCTCTTGGGCGTTACATATGTGACGAGCTCTTTTCTGATAAGCGCCATCTTCTGCACAACCAGGATTGGGGGTACATAGAGGGGTTCGGGGATAAATTGCATGGCAGTCCCTCGTTCTTGGTTTTCTTCTTGGTCCCTCGACAGAAGACGGTGGTTAGGAACTTCGGGGAAGTTGGCCCGCGCCTTAGTGAGCGAAGGGGAACAATGTCTATTATGTCCTTTTTCTTTGTTTTCTTTTGTTTTCGACAGAAGTCCGTCTTTTTGGCATGGTAATCGCGCGGGGAATTCCTTCGAAATTTTTGAATTGTGATGAACCCGCATTGGATCCCGGAATTTCTTTTTGCAATTAGGACCTTAATTAGATCAGGAAATTTGGTGCCTCGTAATTTCTGCCTGTAACTGCACATCGCGTCCTGCTTACGCGCGCTTTG
Organism: Chara braunii; assembly: GCA_003427395.1. NCBI lineage: Eukaryota > Viridiplantae > Streptophyta > Charophyceae > Charales > Characeae > Chara > Chara braunii. The sequence goes on from BFEA01000134.1 coordinate 157,778, forward strand.
TTGCGCCTGGGCCTGCGCTTTGTTCCTGCCACCCCTAAATTCCAATCTCAACTGTCATCTCTTCTTGCTCTTTCTTTCCCTACGCAGATGTAATCTCCCCTTTCTTGATATTTTTTCCCTCGTTGCTGCGTACGCTCTCCCTTGTCCATCTCATTGGCAAGATCGGTGCATGACTGGATCGAAGTGTGGAGTGAGGCTACCTCCCCCACGGCGTGGCCCAGCAATGCAGCCGTAGGCACTGCCTCCTTCCTTTCTCCTATTCCTCTTTGGCAATCCCTGTTATTGGGCGCGGATGCACAAGCTATAAATTCTGCAAGCGCGATTAATTTGCTCTCTAATCTACTTGGGAGTTCGCGTGGTCGAGAGGATCGACTAATGAGCAGAAAGACGGTGAGTAGAGAGTCGGGCGACCCGACGAGCTGGTGCTGGGTATGCAGGGCTGACGCGTGGCCGCGAAGGATTGTGGCACACGGGCGAGCCTGACTTGCATGCTCGGGCCAAGCGGGGTGACGACTCTGTATGGTTTGGAGGTGCGGGGCGACGGACTGCCCGCACGAGAGAGAGAGAGAGAGAGAGAGAGAGAGAGAGAGAGAGAGAGAGAGAGAGAGAGAGAGAGAGAGAGAGAGAGAGAGAGTAGCATTAGCTTAATTCAAATTTTGTCACTTTCTAGTAGCCATCTGCGCTGCGTGCACAGCGATCCGCGAGGTTTCAGTTCCCCCGGATCGGGCCGGATACTCCCGGTGCACATGTCTTGCCTGACCACTTGCACTTAGTTCATGCATGATTACAAGAATGATCTGATGTATTGGTCCTTAATGCTGGACAAATCACTTCTTTGCTACATGATGGTATGGACACGTATGTAATGATTGAATCTCACTTGGAATGATGATGGTGGCATGAGAAGGATAATTGCATGCATACGGGATAGACCGACGTACAGACGGAAGCGACTACCACCGACTTATCCACGTGACAAGATAGGATCCGAGCAGTCTGCCTACGCAAGCGCCCGTGTATGACAGCAAGTCCGGCAGCGGAGTCTGCAATATACACGCGCGTCTTCATAAGCCCAACTGCGATATCGCTTCGTCAGGAAATGAATGTAATTACAGTCCATTGAGTAGGATATGGTGGTGGAAACTCCATTCTGGGTCACCGACCACAAGAGCCTAAGGAACTCAGAGTATCGGACGTATTGGGAGAGGGAACAGCTCAGGCGACGACGAAACTCCCGGAATCCTGACTATCCCTGTCAGACTTAGAACGATCCACTATGAGGGGGCGATTTCCAGTGGGCCATAAACTAGGATTCTCAGATTCCGGACTATCCTGACAGCCGCAATAGACAATATTATCTAACCCCAGGCTTCGGCGCTATTACGACTCGTTTTCCTCCCTATTATATCCTTCTCCTGTATCATCACCTAACGGTTGTTCCGTGGGACTCCATAGCTCGTTACTGGCCCCGCACACCGTGCCCAAAGTGCCAGCAATACAACGAGTATCGCGAAGCAGGGTTCATCCGATGAACCCACTCCGAAGCAGAGCTTCGGGAACACAGTTTTCGACTACGACCGTTTTCATGAGACTCTGAGACGCGCATTGGCCGACGACGGTACATGCGTTCTCAGAGAGATACTCATAGCGTTCCGCGTGTACATCAGATACGTCCGTGGCCGAGGCCACGAGATCGGCGATCACCCCGATTCTGAGCTAAAACGAGACACTTGCACTCCCAACCCCTGAAACTTGACGCCGAAGATTCCATTTTTGACCAGGGACTCCACCCGCCCCCATTTTCCTAAAATCCTTGGCACACCCCTCTTCGCACTTCCAGGCCCACTAACACTCCGAAACAGGAAGTCGCGCTGGGCGTGGGGTTGGGCCGCTGGGCTTGGGCGTCACAATGGGATGTTTGCCTGATGCTCTGGGTTCTAGTGTTTCTTTGCAGGCTTGCATACTTGAGGATGATTGTTCATTTGCCTTCCAGTCCGATATTGCGTACACATAGTTCAGTTTGCATAGTAGCTCAATAGGTTCAATAGAAGATTGCATGGATAAGGTCATGTGTTCAAACTCGCTTACCTTGTGGGAGGCAGGACCAAGCGACCTACACACCACCCATAGACTCAGGAACGGTTGACGAGAGTGAGACTTAGTACAGAATGTGGTCGGTGTTGGTAGGTTGCTTGGGGCAAGATTAGAGTAGGGGGACCCGTTGCTAGCTGGAGATCTGGGGGGATCATCCACTAGGCACGAAAGGGGTTAGGATGAGGGATCTCCTTAGGACAACTCGCCTGTGGAACAGGAATGGTTGATGAGAGTAAGACTTAGTACAATCCACGATCGAAGTCTGTCTGAACTAGTAGGACCCTACAGACCGCCCATGGAACGAGGAACAGTTGATGAGAGTGAGACTTAGTTACGTAGTTCAGTCTATGGCTGGTGCTGGTAGGGCTCTTGTGTCAGTGGGGCTCTCTACATGACTGGTTGGGTTGTCTGCATCCTATGTTCGGTTCACTATTAACAAACAAGTAGTAATGACAACATTGTGCACAGCGAACAACCTAACGACAAACAACAACAACAACAGCCGTGTACAAAACGATAGGAACACAAAATAGGTCCATCTATGGGACTTGTAGTGAAACATCTGTACCTCTGTCTCTTATACACATCTAGATGTGTATAAGAGACAGCTACATGACTGGTTGGGTTGTCTGCATCCTATGTTCGGTTCACTATTAACAAACAAGTAGTAATGACAACATTGTGCACAGCGAACAACCTAACGACAAACAACAACAACAACAGCCGTGTACAAAACGATAGGAACACAAAATAGGTCCATCTATGGGACTTGTAGTGAAACATCTGTACCTAGCACCTGAAGTACCTCAGGCTGGGCAACAAGGCTCGCACAAATATGCTTCGATCAGGGATGAGTGGGGTGTGTGGGACTCATCTTAGCCCTGGTACTGACAACCATGGTTCGGTCAGGTCACCCCCAAGGCTGGAGGGTGACTATCCTAAGTGGTAGACATTGAGGTAGGATAGTGGGAGTAGGAGAGCGCCGCGAGAGACGTCGCGAGCGCGCGAGGAGCGAACCTGCCGGCGGGTCCGGCGGTCTTGTCACCCAACGTCTCGGTGGCCACGAGGGGGACTGACGACGTTGACGCCATCGTTGTGGACAATTTAGGTCAAACTTCGTGTCTGGAGGAAGTTTGATGAGGGCGGAATGGACAACGATAAGGGAAGGACGAGTAAATCCTGTAGTCAGCGTGCAGATGGCGTCCTTGCGAATGGCGCTCTATCGGATGAAAGGTACGGTAGGGGGATGAAAATGACTTTGACTGCAAATCTACAACAAGCGGTGGCAAATTGGATCTACAAGTTGAAGGAGGGGAAGCGTCGGCTGAGGGAGATGGTGACCGTTGTGTCCTCAACAGTCCGTGATTGGTCTGAAGTTGTAGGGGGGGAGACTTCAAGGACCGCATGGTTGGAGGATAAGCGGCATAGGATGATTGATGTCCTTTGGGAGCCTGAAGAGGGGCCTGATCCACAGCTGGATGATCTCCTTGATTGGCATCTCGCGGACTCCTTGATGGGCTATTGCTATGCGATTTACGAGGAAGGGAGCGATCTGTGTGATAAGGGGGCAATAAGCACATCTGGGGAGGTGTTTGTGAGCGCTGCCTCAACTGGTTTGCAGCAACTTTCAGAAACGACGATAATATCTTCGACAAAATCAACACCAACGATCTTCATCACGACAACAACAACACTTCTCACGACAACAACAACACTTCTCACGACAACATCTGAAACAAGCTCGTTAACTATATCTACATCAACAACGCCAACCGACAAGGCATCATCAACACCAACCATTTTTCAAACGACAACAACGGCGAGTCTGACGATGATATCTGAAACACTATCTACATCAACAACGCCAACTGAGATGGCATCATCAACTCCAACAATTTTTCAAACGACAACAACAGCGATTCAGACGATGACATCTGAAACACTACTGTCACTACCTGCATCAACAGCGCCAACCACGATGACATCATCAACACCAACAATTTTTCCAACGACAACAACGACTCCGACGATGACATTTGAAATACAATCTTCAGCCATGATTGTCTTGCCCGCTTTGATCTACACAATCGACGTCCAACCAAGATCTGGCGATGGGCTAGCTACTAAGGTGAGGGCTATTTGGTTTCTTCCCGCCCTCTCGCATGATAATTTTGACGTGCATGAGATGATACTGATCAGGCGATGCGGTGAGGGGTGGAAGGACGATGAGTTTTATCCATGGGACTTGGGAGAAAGAAGAGAGGTTGCGGAGAGGGGGCTAGGGAGGCAGGGGTGATTGCTTGGTTTGTTTTCTCTCCCTCCCTCCCCCCCTCTTTTCATCTGTGTTGATCTCTCTTGTTGGGTAAACTCTTCCTCTCTCATGGTACTTGATCTCAGTCCATCTCCATCTCATGAGGCCATGTTCAATCCTTGGTCGTCATTGGTTAGGGTTTGACTTGGTTGGTTGATGGTCTTTACGTTTATATTAGCTCTTTCTTTCAACTATTGGGCTCCCCTATAATTTGTGTTTGTGTTAACTACTGATATTTAGGGGAAGCTCATCGTAATTACAACTGAACTACTAAATTTTATTGCCCTGTTATCAATCTCTTTCCCGTATTGATATCTCCCCTACTCCTCACCGTGTAGAATGATTGAAGTTGGGATAATTGAGAGATTGATTCTGCACACAAACGGGGTTAATCCTTCCTCACTGGGGAAGCAATCAATGCCCCGTGAGTAGGCTATATTCATGTGTTGCAGGGAAGCTGTCTCCAGGGGAGCAGTGGCTGAGGCTCTTCCAGCCCTAATGGGAAGAGGCGTGCGTATAAGTGTTGTAATCAATCTCATAATTGAAGCCTTGGGCACTGGRCCCTTTTKTTAAAAAAAAAAAAAAAAAAAGGAGTGCGTCACGAGAAATTACAAAAGAGGTAGGTTGGGAGGGAGTCCTCTAGGGATTAGGGGGCCTCTGCCACATGGTCGAGCGCCGAAGGTGAGTCTCATATGCCTGTAATCCAGCCTCTACAACAACGTGGGTTTTAAATTAAAAAAAAAAAAAAAAAAAGCCACAATTTTAGGAAACCTATGCGCCACTACAGGAGTGCCGAAATTCATCCGACTAGAAACATTTCTACTCTATACTTTCCCGCAGCCAATAACTAGGCCAAGTACTGGTGGTTTAATGATGACATCTCAAGGCCGTCACCTTTTTTTTTTTAACAAAAAATAATTATTAAAAAAAAGAAGAAAAACAAGCAATATGGTGGTGTCGCCCATGTTCTTAAAAAAGACTCGTTCGCATTTTCAACATCTTTTTTTTTTTTTTGACCATTTCTATGGTAGATTTATGGGGTCGATGGGTATGGGTAAAATTTACAATGGGGACAGAAGATTGGATGATAATGTCGCTCTATCTTCCAACAGACTACAGTGAACGAGCTAAGTTTATATTTGAACTCCCTAGTTTTATCCCAAACTTAGAAAACCTTATCCTAGCGGGCGATTGGAATACCGTCCTCAACACGGGGCTTGACAAACCCAAAGTAGCTACGATCAGAACTGATGCGGGGCTTCTTCGAGCCTTCATGGTGTCACAAAATCTCACAGATGTCTACCATACGACGCATCCGGACAGTCATGGCTACACATGGTTTGGGTCGCAATCTCCCCCTTCGCGCAGAAGATTAGACTTTATGCTGATGAGGGGAAGCCCATGGAACAATTGCACTAAAATGGATGTGGAGTCATACTACCTCTCGGATCACTACCCGGTGTTGGCTGAGTGCATCTTTCCTCAGACAACAAAATTTGGCCCCTTATACTTCAAATTTAATACCAAACATCTACAAGATGAAGGGGTGGTGGATTGGATAAGGAATCATTTGGCCTAATGGCCGCAAGCAAGGCCACTCTTCGAAAAAGAAGAGCAGTGGCTGGAGATCGGGTTCAGGATTTTACAGGAGTCCCTAAGCAACATTTCCAGAATAAGAGCGATTGATGAGAGAAAGAAAAAATCTGATTTAATAGCAGAGATTCAAAAGTCTTAAGCCGAACTAGGTAAACATCCAATTTCAGATGCTTACTGGTCATCCAAATGACGACGCAAAATCCAACAATTGGAGAAAATTGAAATAAAAAATTAAGAGCAATGAATATAATGGTTAGCCCAGCGCAACATAATCACCGGAGATCGAATGACTAAAGATACATTTCGAAGGCTCATTCTACAGCAAACCAAACCGCCTATGAATCAACTAGCCCACTCCTTTTCAGTGCAGCAGACCATAACAGAGGATGCTCAACAGATGTGTGAATATGTCAGACTATACTTTCATGATATACTATCAACTAGAAGACCTTATGACAGTATGGCCACTGACTCGAGGGAGAACTCACAATTTTGGGATCTCACTCAGGTAAGAGTTCCTACTCAAGCAAAACTGGATCTTGATAGACCGGTCACATCAGAGGAGTTGTTACACGCTGCCAAACAAATGGCTAAGGGCAAATGCCTTGGAGATGACGGGCTACCAATTGAAGTATATTTAGCAGCTTGGCCTAGTTTCAGTCCGTATTTGGTCAAATGCTATAACGGGGTACAAGAGGGAGGGAAACTCACTAAAGGAATGATGAATGGAATTATTTCACTATTATATAAAAAGGGGACAAGTCTGAAATCAGAAACTGGCATCCCATTTCAGTCTTGAATGTCTCCTATAAAATTCTTGCCAAAACCTTAGTAATAAGGCTGGCAAGATACCTCCCGGACCTGATCCGAAGGGAGCAGGGTGCCTTTGTAAAGCACAGGTCCATTGTGGACAACATAGCGGCGACGGTGCAGACTCTTGAAATTATTGTCACAGAAAATCAGAATGTCGCGGTCCTTCCCCTAGATATGGAGAAGGCCTACGACAGAGTGGGATGGACTTTTGTAATGACCACACTCAAACATATGAGATTCAGAACTATGTTTGCTCAGTGGGTAACCACTATGTACTCGTCGGCAACAACTTCAGTCATGGTTAATGGATATAAATCACGTCAGTTCTCTCTTTCACACTCGTTGAGACAGGGATGCCCCTTGACCCCCCCGCTCTTCGTCATCCATATGGAAGTATTAATGGATAACATAAGATGTAATGATCAAATTGCGGGACTAAAACTGCACAACCAGATTCAATGGAAAGGGGGGGCTCTAGCGGGCGATTTGACCCTAACATGTGTTAATAACAGATCTTCTCTGATAACACTCAGGAAAATACTGAACACCTACTGCGAACTGTCTGAGGCCTTAATTAATTGGAATAAATCCACATACTTCTTACCAAGAGATTACGAATTAGAGGTAAATTGGGGATTGAAGCAAGTCCCTGCTGATGCGTCAGAACGGTTTCTTGGGGTACAAGTGTCCTTAACTAACAATGCGGAATTTCAAGACTTGATGTTGGTGGAAAAGTTTGTTAACAGGCTTTCAAGCTGGAGCCACAAAAGACACTTGTCCCTGATAGGAAGGGCGCTGGTGATCCAAGCTGCATGTTTTGGAGTGTTGTGGTTTGTGTTGGCTACTCACTCACTGGGAGACAAAGCTTATAAAACCATCAAGCAAGCAGCTGCCAAACTACTATGGAAACCAGAAGCGGGAGAGAATCAGAGCTTCCTCTCTAAGGTGGCCTGGGAGACAGTCTCCTTTCCTAAAGAAGAAGGGGGCCTAGGACTGTTAGACCCCAAACAACAAAACATTGCACTTTTAGCAAAATGGCCAATAAATTGTTGTTGGATGATGGCAAGACAACGTAGGTAACACTCGCTATATATATTTTATCTCAAGAGTGGAATCTGAGTCATCCCGAGGATGTGCAGGCCTGTTTGCTGATAAGATCCTTCGTGAATAAGAAGGTTAATTCGGTCTTCTGGAATAACGTTTTGGCTGCCTGGCAAAAGCTGTTTCCATCAGAAAGAGTAAAACCTGACTCAAAGGAAACTGTGCTAAATCGGATTTTGTTCAAAAATCCTCATATAATAGACGAAACAGGAGCAGTTTTTTCAGCTCACGATTCAGCAGGGAATTTTGGGAAAGCTTAAGTAGAAAGAGGCATGGTTAGAGTGAAGGATATCTGGGATACTGAAATTAACAACTGGAGAAACCAGTCTGAGTTAAAGGAGAAATTAAGCAGACTCAGATCTGTAACCAAGAGGCTAGAGGCTCTGCAAAAAGCTATTCCTCCAGGGTGGGTAAGTCTTCTCACAGGGGTAAGAATCCCTGCGGGGGGGCTTTGGTTAATTCCAGCCTCCAAGCAGGGACCGGTTCTTCAAGTGACAAATGACCTGGGGGAAGAGGGTTGGGTAGCAACTGAATGGAATAAACCAGTAGATTTCTCATATGTGAAGACATTGACAAAAGGAGAAAATGTGATGGTCCCCTCCTTGCAGGGGTTCTCAGAAGTGGTGGTCAGTACGAAAACACAGAGAGCCCCGCGAGTGGGGCCCTAATTACAGTGGCCTCTCTCCCCATGGGATGGGTTCCTGTAGAGAATACAACAATAGATTGCAGATCACTGGGTTGGTGGCAAAGCCAGAAGCAAAAATTACTATCTTTGGATGAATATTCCACCAAGGAAGGCACAAGAATCCTCAGACACAAGGTTCGGAAGTCGCCGACAGCAGTTGTGGAGCAGCGAAGAAGTGATCAAGGCCTACTGATGCTACAAGCAGGACAACTATCCTCCCTGTGGAAACAACTTAAGAAGCTACCTTCGCAGCGACTGTCAAGCATTCTCTGGCTGCAATCGCTGTTGGCCACAGCTTCAACAGTACGATTGGTTCGACAAGGGATTGACATCTCAGCCAGCTGCATCCGTTGCAAATGGATGTGGGAAGATGACAGGCACCTGTGGCTGACGTGCCCGGCTTCGAGGAGGATTTGGGACTGGTGGATCAGACATTGGGATAAAATTTCGAACAAGAACTTTTCATGGTCTGATGAATGGATACTAAATGGTATTCATGACATGACAGACTCGACTGCGGGAGAGTGGCTATATGTAGCTCAGGCGGTAAGGGTTATTATCATGAAGGTAATATGGGAGGATAGAAATGATCAGTTGTTCAAGAGTAAGTATATCTCAGATTTGGCAATTAAGAACAAGATCACTCAGCAGATTCGCTTAAATATTAGTAGTGACTGGTTCCGAAGGGTGAGCAAAGGTAATGTTGCAGAGCACAGAAAGTGGTTTTGGGATACGTGGGGGAGAGAGACCAGATCAGTGAAGTTTACTGCTAACGGCAGGCTATGCTTCTCGCCCTGGCTACTCTCCCCAGCAGGGCACAGAGAGCTATTTAGCTCTCCACCTTGATGAGGACGAAATTAGAAACGGCACAGACGAAGGTGACGGTAGTGACTACAACATATTGTGGTCACAAGGTTCAAAGAGCAGTTTGATAATATGCCTCTCAGAGGCCTCCTTTCTTTCTTTGTTTTAGAGAACAGTTTAGTAGAGGGACAGTGGATACGGTCTGTGGGGTGTATTCCCGGGCCCCTGTTCCTTTTCTGAAATAAAACGACTTGAGTTTCTCTATAAAAAAAAAAAAAAAAAGGAAGCGCGCTCACTTCTGTTTTCGTTT
>BFEA01000134.1:224520-236844 GCA_003427395.1 Chara braunii
CACACACACACACACACACACACACACACACACACACACACACACACACACACACACACACACACACACACACATGCACACACACACACACATAGTTGTGAACACGTGAGACAAACAATCAAACATGATGGGGTTACATATAAAAATGTCTTAGCAAATTTTGTAACATCACCGCTAACATTGAATTTCAACAATTTATCAACACGTTTTCAACACATGGGGGAGATTTTGAACAATTGATGAACCCTTTGTAAATAATTTAAAAAAGGTTAAATGATGACATGCATTGCAATCATTGTTTGTAGGTATAGGTTAATCACGTTCATGATTATCAACATGAACATGATGATAAACAATTTATAATCTGATTACAATTTGATGTTATACATAAAAGACCCCGTTCAACTTTAGTGTTAATACACCATTTTTTTTGTTGGATTACCCCCGAGTGGAATCGATAATCGACGAAGTGTTAGTAGATCACGTTGGAACAATGTGCTTTCCGCTGGATAAATACAAGACAATATCTAGCCGCGTGTTCTCGCTCAATGCAAGGAATAAATATGACAAAAGAAAAGGTTGTCTATTTACAGGGCGGGGAAAGTCTGCACGAGAACATACTAGAATTGATGAACACACTAATTTATATGTATGTAAAGAGGGGTATTACGAAACGAGGTTGTTGATGCCAATACAAAGGGAAAAGAGGAGAAGAGGATCAAAACCCGTGCAACAATTCAATAACTTCTAAAAAACAGAATAGTGGGTGAGGGAAAAGAAGAGGAAAAAAAAAGTGGGAGGATGATGGACATGTTACATGAGGAAGGTGAAAAGACACAAGGAAATTGTAGAAAGGGAAAAAAAAGGTCGCTCAGAGAAACTCATTGCAGAAAAGACAGGATACAACATATAGATGTGTGAACATATGTGAAAATTGTGTGTGCATGCATATGCGTGTGTGTATGCACGTATGTATGTGTGTGTGTGTGTGCGTGTGTGTATGTATGTGTGTGCGTGTGTGTGTGTGTGTGTGTGTGTGCATATATATTTGTGTTTCTGTGGGCGTTTTTATGTGTTTGTGAGGTTGAGGCTCAGAGGCCCAAACACTATTTAGCTTGAACAATACGCACATATAGTGCTTAAACTCGTAACACTGCCTATATCATAAAGTTGAATGTCAAGACTGAGTGTCATAGACTAATCTGTCACTCAATGTTTTTCAACCATTCATACAATGTCACTCAAAAATGCCTCTCTTTGTCTCTGTTTGTCTCTGTCTTGTCTCTATCTCTGTCTCCATCTCTGTCTTTTAGTCTCTCTCAATTTATCTCATATTTATCTATCTCGAAACTATCGATCCGTCATACCTATCTGTATACAATTCATAAAATAATGAGATCACATATGAACAACAAATAATCACATTGTTTTGTGTAGTGCAACAGTGAACACATTTTCAAGGAGAGCGTCACTGCAATTGCGGATGAACCTATGTGACGGTCTGAACGTCATGAACGCACGTGCACGTTCGAATGTGCAGGTTCAAACGGGCGGGGACCACATTCAAACATGCTACGCGCCACGCGGCATAAAATTTTTGAACACGACCCCGCCATCCGCATGTGTGCGTCGGGGACTACAGGGTTGGGGACCTCGTTCTTCGAAATAAGTACCTCTATATTTTCATGTTCTAGCGAAAAATTTATTCGATTTCGCTTATCTTATCGATGAAAGTAACGTGAGTTAACCGCGGGTTGTAGACTTACCTGTTGGCCGGTGCGTTGCTCATCCTATTGAAGAAAAACGCTCTCTCTCTTTCTTTTTCTCTCTCTCTCTCTCACACACACACACACACACACACACACACACACACACACACACACATACACACATACACATGTTTGTTTGGAGACTTACTAGATCTCTTCTCTCTCTCTCTCTCTCATAGACACACACACACACATATACACACACACGTACACACACACACATACACATACACACACAAATACACACACACACACACACACACACACACACACACACACGACTCCCACCCAACACTCATGTGCTAGAAACACCACCCCCGACATATTTGGAGGTCTGCGTGAACTCGTCAAACATGTTTAGTTGCGTTTATTAAACACTTGTTCACCACGTTCAAAATATGAACATGAAACACACGGTCATTGAACACGTGGCAACATAGGGATGGACCATTCAATTAGTAACAAATGCTAGAATCGAGTTTGAGAAGTTGCCTTGGGCCATATGAAAACAAAGTTCAATGATTACCAAATATCATCAAACACAAAGAGTTCAATGAGGTAAGAGGAGTTCAAATTCACAATCTACGACTTGAGTGTCCTAATGAGTGATATACGATGATTATATGATGGTATTATAAATTTTTCGCTTAATATGATAAAGGCAGACAATATCTGTTGAACTAGCTAACATGAGTGTGGTACGTCATCAAACATTTCATTGGGCGTAAAGTACGCAAAGGGTTTGATTTCGAGAACGACTATTTGATTTATTTTCTAATACTTAAGCTTTATACCACTATGATAAAGTAGATAGGTTGTTTAAAGACCTTACCAAAGACATGGCAAAAATGAACTTAATCTTAATATCGTACGAAAAACATCTATAAGAAGCACTTGACACTTGTTGTGGTGAACCTCTGACGTAGAGTGATAAAATATTATGATTCAATAGAATCAAATTGAGAGGTTGCAACAAAAGTAGCCAATCATTTTGAGCATTTCGTGTCTGGTCGATCAACTGAGCAAGCATGCAATTGAATACTAGTCGCTTTAATAGAAACTGGAGGTGAAGAGTATACCCAAATAGAACGTCTCGAATGAATATTGAGTGTTTGTGCTTGCATATGCATCTATTTTAAAAAGAGGTTAGTTGACACTATTCGACTTTTCGATTGACAATATAAAACGCATTAGACACCGAATCTACTTGACTCTATAACATCGAGATGAGGAAATTTGAATTTTAATTTGATGAGGAGGAGATTGAAATGTAATGACAATCGACAGGTGAAAAACATCAAAAACAACGTTACTTGAGATGAGAGTCAAATATTTGTATTTGATTATGCATCTGAGGCTATGGGGTGTTTCTCACTATCTAACTTTCAAATGGACAATATTCATCGCATATGGCGCAAAATCGTAATTGAATCAATAAACAAATCATGTCCATTAAGAAAATTGTTTGCATATAGCTGAAAAATATAGAGTATTCTAACAACCTGTGTTTTCTCAACTATATTCGTCAGATGTATTTAATCACTAATTGTTCACGGCAACGTAATTTAAGGTTTTGGGGGATAAATCTTTAGGTGATGACTCTATTAAATTATGCATCATAACACTTAAGTCAATCCTTGTACTTGAGTCATACTTACAAATCAATTCCCTACGAGCATAACACATGGTGACGTTTCCAAATAAAACATGTATTACACACGGTGACAATGTTATCAAGTAAAAAAACATTGTATGTGCGAATTAAAAATATAAATACACTTAAATAATCGATACTTATAAATCAATTGTTCATAGTGAGTATTATAAACAGAACATGAATAACACATGGTGATAAGGCGATCAAGTTAAGAAACGTTAATATATGTGGCAATTAAAAATATAAATGCGTTAAAATAAGTCAAATTTTTCGTAGCTTGAAAAAACTTGTCAAGGATACGGTCATGTTTCATGATAAATCTCCTATCATAGATAATAAACCATAAGTATAGGTATGGTCTATAAATAATTACCAAATCCTAATGGTATATGAGCTATGATCAAACACTTATGGTCTATGGTTGACTTTGACCATGTGAGGGTATTTATCATTGAATTTATACAAAACTGAAGTCACATTTAAAAAAAATAAATTTATTAAATTATCGTTAAGTCGAGCTTACTAGGGTGGATATGGAACCCTTCTCGATGTCCGACATGCCTCTTTATGTTCACGCGAACAACTCGCGAACATGTTCGAGCGAACATAATTTTTTTTCTCGTAAAAAAAAAAAAAAAAAAATCCGTTTTTTTATGTTTAACTCATGATTGGATACGAATTGGAACATGACTCCACGACAAAAGTTGCTTGTATTGTTATTTTATATAACATATATTTGTTTCAGATTTTTCAGAGAATAGTTTTTTGTTTTTTATGTTCACGTTCGAAGGGTTTTTGACGCTTGTTCGCGTTTGAGCGAATATGTTGGCACTCGCCTCTAAACCCGAACATGTTGCTATATATATATATATATTGCAGGTTCTCCCTCACATGAGGTATATGCCACAAACGAATATGTGATGCAACATCACAAAACAAGCATCATTTGGTTAAGCATCATCTTCAGATTGTGACTAGAATTAGAGAAAAAAAAAAAAAAAAACTACCAGATTTAAAAAAAAAAAAAAAAAAAAAAAAACTCGTCCCTTACGTACGAGTAGCGTACGAGTACAAGAGTACGAATCCGTACTCGTACGAGGGTGCGTATAAGTGGCAACGCAGACAATAAAATTGTGTTCCTTGTTCAGAACAAGCTTGATTGGTCATCAAAGGGTTCAAACGGGTATAAATAGGAAATTAAGGGGTTTAGAGGAGAGGTGTTTAATTTATTTTATCTCAATATTGTGTAATTGGTTTATTTTCTTTTTGATCTTCATTTGGTTAGAATATCAAAGATAAAATCGAGCCAAAAGTTGTTTATATTGTTTATGTCTACAACATATACATTTTTCAGATGTTATTTATTTATTTATAGTTTGAAAAAAAACCTTTTTTGCACAGGGGTGGATTTTCCATATCTGAAATTAATCCGAAAATTTTATCCGGATTCAAAATTCAAGATAAAATGGGTGTACCGGATATCCGGTTTTGCTAACTAGGTTTCAACAAAATGTTAGTTATTTTAATGTATCTAATATCATGGTCTTGTCATGTTGTGCTGAAAAGTTATCCCCTTCCCATAAAAGTCGCCGCATTGATGATACATCTCATAGAAAACAGAATTTTGTCCCAGAATACGTACCAACAAGACAAAAACGACCTTCATCGCTACAAACAAAAAGGACAAAAAATAACCTTCTCTCTCTCACTTTTTGTTGTTGCATGTCACCAGATTTTGACCTGATATGCAAACAATATCGAACACCTAAAAGTAAACTTCTTCAAGAACCCCTATGTCGTTCTGGTGTGTTACTAATGTCGTCGAGACAAGATATACCGAATTTCCAAAGACAAGCCCATCAACATCATTGGTTGGTTCTATACATCCTGAGGATCGTAACATGGAAAAAAACATCTGGCATCGTAGTGATTATACATCACTTATTTCGTTTCATTGTCCTTTTTTTGGAACTCTTGTCAACATTGCAATGGTGACATCATTTTTATCCGTTCGGTTTCTAAAATGGATTGGTCAATTAGATGTCATGGGCGAACATCCCGCCCACCCCAATCCCTTGGAGAACGAAATGTCTGAGGCAAAGTTACCATTGATATGCATTGCACCTCAATCTTTACATCAACCATGTGAATAATTGTGAACCAGGAAAACACGGATACAAAGAATTTACATAAGAAACACTAAAAAGGTCACACGGAAAAAAAAGTACAAGCAATGACCCCGAAGGTTGTTGAAAAAGTCATAGTAGGTTAACCGTATATTTACCACAGCGATGCCACATATTGTGTATGCTTTCATCTCCCTCTCCATGATATCCCACTAACGCTGAAGCATGTGACACTGGTGATTGCTCGTGCTTCGGGCGTGCCCTGGCCGAATTTGGACAGGTCCCTACCCCTCTTAAGGATCCCCTTAGCCTAAGGAGGGGCCAACTGCTCTGCATTACTTGCTCCCCCCATGAGCCTCACCTCCTCCCCTCCATGGGATTTGAGGTTCAATACATATTATCTACGTCATCTAGGACAAAGAACTAGTCATAGAAGATCGGTTTTTCTGAAGTATTGAATTAACTTAGTGTAATTTTGAATACAAGCATTTTTTAACAGAGCTTATGTCTCATTCGAGGGCTTCCTCCCACATCACTTCTCAGGGTTGTCGGCGTTCGGGACGGGCCGGATGCCCGAACCCGAACGCCCAAACGTTCGGGACCTCCTCTCGACGTGTTCAGCCGTTCGGTCGAACGCGGACAAAAAAAAAAAAAAAAAAAAAAAAAAAAAAAAAAAAAAAAAAAAAATGTATGTTATGCAGAAGAATAAACTGAACAACATTTGACTCAACATTACATCCTAATTCTTTACCAAATTTGAAATAAAAATCAAATACAAAGTAAATAACAATAGTAAAAATTGTAAAAAATAAAATGAGAATGAAATTATTGAGTGGGCGAGCACGTTTTTGACACCGCCATCTTTGACTTTGAAAAATACCATGAAATTTTATATATGTGTATCTTACATAATAGAGTACCTACAAATAAGGTTTGAAATAATAATAATATTTTTTTCGTGCCCCAAAATAAAGGAAAAATAAAAAGTGAAAAGAGAAAAAAAACAAATTAGTGAGTGGGAAAGAAAGTTCTGACACCACCATCTTTTCCGATGTTTCATTATTGTTTGGCTTAATAAAATGCCTTCAAAATTAAGAGGACGATGCCTTACATTACATAGAACTCAAAAGAAAAAACTTAAAAAATATAAATAATATTTAGGTGTCAAAATAGTTTTTTGCGGGGTCTGAACCCTTTCGGGGACCCAAACGCCTGAACGTTCGCGGGTCAGGTTCGGCGCCTACGTACGTTCAGCCTGGCAACCTTAACATTTCTTATTTTTATGTATTCATTTTTTCATTCTCCTTCTGGGCTGTTTTTCCGGGCACCCGGACACCCAACTTCTGCCCGGGTACACGCCCGGGTGCCCGGCCGGGCATGACCCCCGGGCAGGGTTCCGGGAAGCCCCAGCGCCAAAAAAAAAAAAAAAAACCTCAAAAAATTCCGAAAAAAAAAAATATTGTGTAGGATTGAAATGCAAACCACTTTTGGTTGACGGTCACATTATAATTCCTCACATAATCGAAGATAAAAAAGAAAATAACAGAATTACACAAAGGCACCCCCCTTTAGACCCCTTTAGCCCCTTTAAAACCAATTTATACCCCCCTCCCCCCCCTTGACAGCCAACTCGCAAAAAACGAAATGAGTCGGGATTTGGAGTCCTCTGGGAGAGCGCAGAAAACCAAAATATATATATATATATATATATATTATTTTTATTTTTTTTGCACGCCCGGGTACTCCGGGCGTCACGCCCGGGTGCCCGGCCAGGCAGGACCGGCCGGGCATGAGAATCTTCCTAGTTCTCCTTTTAAAAAAAAGTTTTTTCAATTTTAGATTTTTGCTTATACCATATTTTGACTTGTGGATCGATGCAATGTCATACGACATGAAGGACATGTTTAGCAAGCTGCCGCACGAGGAGATCTCCTCGTGCGGCAGCTTGCTAAACATGTCCTTCATGTCGTATGACGTCGCATCGATCCGCAAGTCTTCCCCATCCTTCGATATTTGATCCTTGTCGAACTTCTCAACTCTTTGTGACACGTCAACCATGGAACGTAGGTTGAAGTGCCATTTCTGCGGGAGATTGAACAAGAGATGGTTAAGGGTCTTAGCCACATAGCGCCCCGTCTTTGTCGTCGGATCTGCGTAAGACGGGCATATCGAGCTGTAGCGGTCCACGTCCTTGTGTTTAGGTTGGACATAAGCTGCACCGAACGAACCCTTCATGTTCAAATTCACAAATCTCTCAATCCCTGCTTCCTTCATTACCAGTCTCACTTCCTCTTTAACTATGTCCTCACGCTACTCATCCATCAACTTGTACCCTGAGCTCATGACGAATCCTTCCATCATTGCTTCAAAATACAGGTGCGGGCACATGACCAAGGTTTCCCCTGGATTCCGATCCAGAGGAGACAACACCAGATTTTCCAGCCTCATCTTCAACTGGTGGACCTCGGCGATATCGAGGAAATTATCCCCTTCCTCCGATCTCCCTCCCATACACTTCCTCGCTCTCTGCCATGACACTGTTACTTCGTCTCCATGGTTATGTTTGTCCTAGGTCTCGAATGTTGCCTCAATCTTCTTCTGTAATAGTCCCACACAATCCGGATGCCGTGCTTTTGGAATGTTACCCGCGTTCAAGAGCACCGGAGGATTCAGGTGTATTCCTTCTAGCTACTGCAGTCGAAAATGTACATGCTCCCCCGCTCTAGGATACAGGAGACCTGCACACTGGCAGGTTGACACAACTTTACGCGAAAATTTGCGTTGGTTGTGTAGCAAATCAGCAACGGATGGGTTCTTTACCCACTCCTGACGTGCTTCCATCCATCAACCCAGTTGTTACCTCCTGTGGAGTGCAAAGTGAACCGTCTAATCCCCGCCTTCTCCAACTGCTTCAGCTCGTTCAGAATACCCACCTGCCATTCTCCGTCCTCGCTTGATTTTACTCGCACCACCTGTACCGCACTCACCTCAAGTCTTTTTTGTCGTCCCGTATCCCTCATTCTTTCTCGTTTGCCTTTGCGTGTAGTACGCCTTTTCTTCGTACCTCCCTTAATTCTCCCGCTCGTATTCAGTGCAGGTGACCATCTCTTGATGTATACTTGTTCCAGGAGTGTCAGATCCTGCTTCTCTCCCATATCAACAAGCAGTATAACATAAGATTTCGATCCGAAGGATCGCCACAATATGTACAAATGAGTGGTCTTTTCACCTCTTCGGCCAGCCGATGTGTGCTCCCTCCATCGTACACCTACGTCACTGTATCGAGCGTATCGGCCCCGCGAGGGCCCTTCAGGCAGCGTCACGCGGGAGAAACTTAGACTTTCAACTTTTCAAAGACAACTCAGGGATGACAACGGCTTGTCTGCCCAATGTATTGCGCTCTGCACTTGGGTGATGTTACACCTAGATCCCAATATGCTTTGTTAAGAACGCGATGCCTCGCACTTTAAACATTGACTGCCATGCCTTAACGTTTTGTCAACCGTCGTTACAGTACATGCCCTTGCACTGCCAACAGTAATACCAAAGCTCGCATCGTCTCCTCCAAGTTAACATCATACTCTTTCTAAACCTTGCGCTGCCTGATGATCCGGTTGCATGTCCACCATAGCTCCCTGTGCTCCAAAGGTAGTCAGTTGTCCTCCCCCTCTTCCTCCTCCTTGTTGTCCTCTCCTTCCGATGCTGTCCGGTGGACATCATCCTTGGCTGTAGTCTGCTTACGTGTTTACGCCTCGCCTTCACAGTCACCTTCGCCATACGCCTCCTCAGCACGCTTCTCGACTATATTCACCGCCACGACCACCTTGTTTCCATATGCGACTTCCGATCGTCGGCATATCCTTTTCAAGCCGTTTGCTATGCAGATCGCCAATTGTCTGATGTTGTTGCTGATGTATTTCGCTCTCCTGCCTTTCTCCATTGATGCTGGTATCCTACATCTCGGTGTACCCCTCTTGGGTGAAAACTTTGTAGGCGTCTTCTTCTTTGTCGTCATCCTCGCACATGGTTCCTCTGATCGGAATACCACCTTTTTTGCCGACGCCCCGCAATGCTTGGCTGCTTGCCAGTTGTCGAGTGTAATTTCGTCGCTGGTTTCGCCGGCTTGATGCATTGTCTTGGTGTGCGCCTCTTTTGTAACGATGGACGTCGTTCATTCGATCGTTTGGGGGTCCTCTTCCTCTTCTCAGAATTGTGCAATCCCCCAGTTCGATCGCTGATCTCTTTGATCTCGCTATCAACCCAACCACTTGTGAAGGATTCCTCCGATGCCACTGGTGAGACCACTTTTTGTTTGTTGCGCGCCGACGCTTGCAACATGGCCATCCCATGTCTGAACTAATCTTGCATCTCTTCTCTCATCCCCCCTATGCACGTAGCCACATGCATTCTTAACGACTTTGCGAATTCAGCACACTCCTCTTCCTCTTGCTTCTTCTTCGCCTGTTTTGGTTCCGCCCGTAACTCCTTAGCTCTCATCGCCTCCTCCTGCTTCCTCACAGCTTCCTCCTCTTGTAACCTTCTTTCTTCCTCCCGACTTCATTCTTCGGCCTCTATTCTCGCCCTCTCCTCTCGTTCCTGTTTTCTTCTCAGCTTCTCTTCTTTCTTCCTGTTCTCCTGCTCAAGATGTTCCTTGAAAGTGGCTACGGTCTGACCGATGGCTTCAAGATGTTTCCTCGTAGCGTCCTCCAGCTTCGTAACTGTTGCCAGTCCACCAAACGAGCTCGCTCCCCCTCGTCCTGTTCCTCCTCCTCTCTTCCAACATTGGTTCCCATAATGTCCCAACTCGCCGCAGTCGAAACATGTCGTAGTCCTCGTAGTCATCGCCTCGCGGCCTTCCTCGTCCACTTTCGTTAGACTCCCGACTATAATCTCGACTTCTACCATCTCTCGGTGGTTCGCGGCTGTTTCCACGTGATCTTCGATCCGCCATCGGTATCGCCGGGCTGACCAGGCACGCCAATTGGTCAAATTAGCCCGTCCACTTTCTCAGATATTCACGAACACTCCGGTCGTCTCACTCCCGTCACAGTCAACTTTCACACGTCATCTTAGACTCTTTGGTATGTAGCTCAAACGGAACAAAACAAAAACATGCTCACTCAAGCCCAGCACTCGTCTCCAGGCAGGTTCACATGCGCTTTCGATGGTTTGATTGTTTGGAAAATGGAAAAAACAAAGACGTAAGCCGTAGCACGATGCAATAGCAAAATGCAATAGCGAAGTCATTTGCAAAACCAAATCGTGCACAAAAGTACACAAGTACAGTCATCACTTCGCCGGTGGGTATGGCACCCCGACCGGTTTCGACCGCCGCCACGTGGTCTCTTCAGGGGGACACTCCAAACTTCTTCCTTCCTCCTAGCCCGCCTTTCTCCAACCCACTCACCTCTCCATTCCTCATCATGATGAGTACGTAACAGCGAGTCCCAAAAGACGTCTGACGAAGTAATCATTGTACTTATACCTCCCAGTGACTATAATTGTCCTATGCTGTCCGATCAAAAACATTGTCCCGCTGCTAGTATCAAAGCAACCTTTGGGTCATGATATTGTTCATCTAACTTTCCTTGTATTGCTTATGCTTGTTGCGGAAGTAGTAACCCCCAGAATATAAAAGGGTTGTGTCTCAAGCTGAGCCCCCGAACCCGAATGCCACAACATTCGGGCTTCCCGAGCCAGAGGCTCAGCCCGAACACAATTTTTTTATTTTTTTTGATGATATTGCGGAGCGGGGGCTCTCCACACTACGTATTTTCTAATTAAAAAAAAGTAACCAGTTTGCGTGCCGAACGGCAGGAACCCCTCCTACCTTTTTTTTTTGTGTCTGTGTGTGCGCGCGCAGGGGGGAGGGCGACCCCTCCCCCCCCCCAATCAATCAATCAATTTCAATCAATTAAGTTAAAAAAAGTGTGCGTGCTCCCTCGTGTGTGTGTGTGTGTGTGGATATACCTGGTCTCAAGCTAGGTCCATGTACAGCCAGGGGGTCCAGCGTCTTACAAACGCCGGACCCTCAGGAACAACAAATTTTGACGAGTTTTCGGCCAAAAAACTCGGTTTCAATTTCGTTCAAAAAATAAAAAATGTCCTTTTTGACGAAATGGTCGTTTTGTGCATTCTGCTCCGGGCTTCAATGTTCGAGGGCCAAAAAGCCCTTGTCCACCCTTGAGTGTCGGGTATTGCAAGCCATGCCAGCGATAATGGATTCACTCCCTTTTCTCATTAGGGTGCTGTGGAACGATGTTTCTTTGAAACTCGAGGGTTTCTGAGTTGTGTGGAAAGAGGCCCTTATCCATCACCCTGGATCTGGAGGTGCGAAACAAAAAAACAAACAAAAAAAAACAGAGGTGCAATCCCTCTACATGCATACTGATTATAGTTGTCTTGCATGCTGCCCTGACAATGTCCAAAGCTATCTATCTTTCACAATGCGGACCCTTGTTCTGTCTTTTATTTGGTATTCTTCTTGATTTTGTTCCTCGGGGAAGGCCGACCGTCTCCATGATTTTGATCCGCAATGTCCCATGACAGCGCCTCTTAGCAAAATGGCAGGGATAGGCCCTGGTGGTTTAAACCACCACACCAGTACCTCTCCCAGCTATTTTGCAGAGATGCAGCTCGTTAACGGCCACAACTTCCGCGCCCGCTCCGCTGTTGATAAATTTCAGCGGCAGCTGCTGTCCCGTTTCGGGGCTCCGGTAATTCGCGGTGAGGGGACCGCGGCCGATGTGCAGGCGGGGTAGTGGTGGTTTAA
>BFEA01000134.1:236903-250096 GCA_003427395.1 Chara braunii
TAAAAAAAAAAAAGAAGGAATGCAATGCTGCAGCCCTCCATCTCCATAACTGAACTTTGGTATGGCGGGCTTAGCCTAGTAATGGAATGCCAGACCTGATTTCCAGCAGGTGACACTTCCCACCAACGGAAAGGAGCGACCAAATGACCCTACCAGGGGTGGCTGGTCGTACCAACTCACCTAGTAAGGGGTATCTGGTTAAAATAAAAAAATAAAATAAAAAAAGGCAGTGTTCTAGATTTGCAATGGATTGTTGGGGGGAAATTCCACAATCGGTGCTGATGGGGAAACGACACCCCTCTGCTCGAAGCCACTACTGGCTACTATCCAATCAGAAGTGGCTAGGCATCTGTGAATGATTTGGCATTGGATTGCTCTGAGTGATGTGGTCATTAGAGGGGCACAGGGGCCCACCAGAAATTGTGAAAGCTGTGTAGTCGCAGTGGTGAGTCCATATCACTGGAGGTGAGAATAGCAGAAACAAGTATATTCTATTATCAAGTGTGTGTGTGTGTGTGTTTTTGTTGTTTTAGTGTTTTTTTTTTTTTGTTGTTGTTGTTTTAGTGTTTTTTTTTTTTTTTTTTTAGCCACATGGTTTTTTTTTGTTTTTTTTTTTCCAAGATAGAACATGAGAGAAACATACAGCCATACGGAGAGGGTCGGAATCCCATTTCTGGCTGGTGGGGCAGTAGCCTTAGGGCCAGGCCCCGCTGTTGCTCTGTTCATTTTGGAAAGCATGAACCTTCTTTCCTTTTTGGGAAAACTAGGGCGCTGTGACAGTTTCAGTTTGAAAGTGCGTTTCAGTCACGATTCCGCGGAGGAAAATCGTACGTTTACAACCCAGCTTTAGGGTTGGGTGGGGATGTGTTGTATTCGAGGGATGCGTGAAGTGGATTTAAAACTGAAATTGTGACTGCGCCCTAGTTACCCCTTTTCTTTTTTTGTTGTTGTGAAGCCGTAGCATTACTCAGAGAAGAAACCCAGGCCGCGGACCACACAATAATTCTACCCGGAATGGGGCCATTACCCAGCTTCGGCTAATGCTGGAATCAGAGCCCAGCATCCCATTCACGCTGGACCAAGTTTCCAGCAGGTGAAGCTCCCCACCAATAGATGAAGCCTCCAAAAAAAGGGGGGCACTTTAGGAGGGTGCTCTTACCACCTCCTCAAGTGCTGCCCCTGATTGGATCCTTTGCAGGGGGGGAGGGGAGGAAAACGATGGTGATTTGTTGTTTGGATATTACAGTTCCTCAAAATTTCGCACATTCATCTACTAGGATTCT
Source organism: Chara braunii (assembly GCA_003427395.1). Taxonomy (NCBI): domain Eukaryota; kingdom Viridiplantae; phylum Streptophyta; class Charophyceae; order Charales; family Characeae; genus Chara; species Chara braunii. Next base: position 238,187 of record BFEA01000134.1, read on the forward strand.
AGGATACTCAAGTAGGGATAGGTCATATTATACGCAGTATCTTAGAATATTCTTTGAACCTCTTTCGAACCTTCTTTGAACCTTCTTTGAACCTTCTTTGAGCCTTCTTTGAGCCTTGCTTGAGCAGTAATGAGGTCTAGAAGGGTGTTTACATAATTAAATGCATTGAAGAACAAAGAGGGACAATCAGAGGATCATCACCAGCCTTTGTACCAGCTATGTCCCCACCTTTGATCCCTCGCTCCCATATTTGAAAGACATTACTGATCTATTAAGTATCATGGCAAAAAAACTGTGAGGTATATTGCCCCATGTAGTGACTTCACAATGGTAAATCCGGCTGGGCCAGACCTGATTTGTAGACACAGGGAATGGGGATGGAAAGAGGAGGTATTGGGAAAGGGATTGGGGGGATTGTTTATGATGGGGAGGAGGTGGAGAGGGGTAGAGAAAGGGTTGGAGGCTTTAACTTGAGAGGACAGAAGGGGAGGAGGAGGATGGGGGGGAGAGGGGAGAGAGAGAGAGAGAGAGAGAGAGAGAGAGAGAGAGAGAGAGAGAGAGAGAGAGAGAGAGAGAGCGAGGGGGTGCGCGGGGGGGGGGGGGGGGGGGTGGGCGCGCGCGTGGGGGGGGGGGGGGGGGGGGGGGGGCGAAGAGAGCACTCCGTAGGACCATCTAGAACGAGGCGTCGCTAATCCTAAGGAGGAGGGTTATAGTGAGAGGTATACACTTCCACAAGCAAACCCCCGGAATCCCCCTTGATGGGGTTGAGGAAGTTTCTCTCCTCCCGGAAGAGCCACTAATCTTCATCAGCTAGCCAATTTATACATACAAGCCTTCCTGCATTCTGAAGGGTGACCATTTTTCTATGCGGGTCTGGCCAGGTATGCTGAAAGGTCATGATTGTCTGCTGCTTAGATTCCAGAGTCGTGGTAGTCCTACACTCCTCCCTTAGTCTTTTGTGGGCCTTCGCTATATTCGTCCTCAGGGCAGACTACCTAGGTGCGCTAAGCACCGAGTTTGGCCTATCTGTCGAAGTAACTTGATCGTTGGTGGATGCCTACAAGGAAGATTCACTTATAATGGATATCATACACAAACTACATGATAAGAACAAAGCTACATCTGACGAGTTTTTTGTGATGGTGGATGGATTACTCCTCCTTGAAAAGACAGGGTTCAAAAGATTGTGTGTGTCGTCCAGTGAGTTCTTAAGTAGTTTATTTTTAGGCGAGTGTCATGATGCGACTGGTCACTTCGGTTACATGAAGACGAGTGCTAACCGAGTGCAACTTTTCTGGTGGCCTAGTATGCTTGACGATGCAAAGAAGTACGTTCAGACTTGTCAAGTCCGTCAGTAAGATAAGCCGCGAACTCAAGCAACGCTTGGGTTATTGAAGCCAAATATGTTTTCTTGACAGTCAGTTGAGCAACGCATCCTCTGAATGGCCATATGAGTGTGTTTAAACAGGTGCCATTGATAGGTCGACCAAGATGTGGGATAATCCGTGGTTCTTCCGAACATGTCCCATTTGAAAATCTGGTTCATTATCACCATCATCTCTTTTCATCAACAATTTGGAAGTCTCTGGGTACCAACTGGCCTAGCTCAGTTGGTACACCCCTGAACTGTTGAAATAAAGACCTGATACCGGATGCAGATGAGTAAAATGCTACAATTCTGAATTACTTAGGGCTGAGCACTTCAATAATGATATCTCAAGGCCGATTGTCAATTACTTAGGGCCAGTCAGTTCAATTACGATATCTCAAGGTCGTCGCCCTTTTTTGGAAAAAAAAGGAAGAGGAGAAAGACAAAGGGAAATCTAGTAATAGGCACATCAGGTCACCGTAGGCGTAGGTAGTGTACAATAGAAGACTTACATATAGATGCAGTGGTAGAGTACTCTTGGTGGTAGGACTAAGCAAGCTATCGAGAGCTCCTTAGTTGAACAAAGTGGTGTTGTGCCACGCAGGGCTTTTCCCTGTAAGCTAAGCTGGATGATGCTTCCAGTATGTTCTGAATAAAGGTTGTGTGGAGGCTTGAGATATGGATAGGGCACTGAACATGCAACCGAGGTTATCAACTCATGCACCACCTAGACACTCAGAGCAGGGCATTGAACCGAACCGGTAGACTTTTACGGTATCCAGACACCCGTTGAACCCACCGCCGTACACTGTGCACCATGAGCTAGCCATCAGGTCACCCCATAGAACACCCCTACATACCCCACCCCTGACGCAAATAGACAAACTGCCAGTATTATAGTTCGGGTTGTTTGTGAGGTTTCCTGACCTCCTTTCCAACATGGTAATGAAATTTGAAGTTGCATGAAAATCCATCAGGTCACCCCATAGAACACCCCTACATACCCCACCCCTGACGCAAATAGACAAACTGCCAGTATTATAGTTCGGGTTGTTTGTGAGGTTTNAATAGACAAACTGCCAGTATTATAGTTCGGGTTGTTTGTGAGGTTTCCTGACCTCCTTTCCAACATGGTAATGAAATTTGAAGTTGCATGAAAATAAAAGAGTCTCTGGTCATCAATGGAGGTTCCCTTGATATGACAAACTCGTAGAAATATGATAAAATTCTCAATTTCGTACGCAGAGCAAGAAAGAGAGAGGAAATTTTTTTTTTACAGTAACTGTTTGAAAATGGATATGCATTGAATGTTTGGGGGGGGGGGGGGGGGGGGGGGGGGGGGGGTGCTACGTGCAGCAAAAAACCCAGATTGACAGATGTAAATCGCATCAACAATATTACCAAAAGGAGGATGGTTTCATAATATATTAACAAAATTGTTTATGAATTAAAAGAAAAACAAAACCAAAATGCTTATTTGATGCCTTTTCCCACGCATTTATCACCTGCTAGTTGAAAATGTTTATAATATCATTCGGTTTTGTTAAATACATGGGGAAAAAAACTTGAAAATCTTCAAATTTTAAACTATATGCACTTAAAAAATAGTACACCATCCGAATAAATAGAGTTCCCAAGCAAATGTTGAGCAATTTAGGCGATATTATTCGATAATTCAAGCGATGGTATCCTATATACTGTGGTAGTATAAGTGCTTGAAAATGAAAAAAAGAAAAAAAAATGGAGTTTCAATTTCGTTCAAAAAATAAAATATGTCCGTTTTGACGAAATCGTTGTTTTGTCACTTGGATTAGTACTTGAACGGTTTAACATCTACTGGCTGTATTACGAGGGGTGATATGAGCATTATCCCGTACTTTGTCTAGTACAACTTTTCTGATGACTCCAATATGTTGGTGGGGAGCTACACTTACTGGAAACTGGGTCCAGTGTCCCATTAGATACAAGATACAAAATGTGTCGGGGTCATCACCCGACTTCAACTAAAATTGGATAGAATGGACGAGATCAAGATATGTGTCATTTGTGTTGTCCCAACCACATTTCGACTCCAGCTGCCTCTTCAACTGTTTGGTAACTATCATATTGGAGCAATTTTGTGTCAAATATACGAAGCATTTAACTCTATAGGGGGGTCAATAGTCGCCCTATCTAGCTAACCCACTCCCCCCTCATCAGGGAAGACTTGTAACAATGAAGACATCCACTCAATCAATGTTTCAAACGTGGATATGTTTTTATTGAACCACCAGTACTTCCGAGATATTTTTGTTGGAAACATCTCCCTCGTCGACGAAAATGAGCTGATTACAGGGAGGCGTCCGACCTCAAGCGTCGTTCTTGCATCAACCAGCTATAGGTTACTGAAGAGAACATGGCAAATGACATATTACATCACATAGAGCGCTGAGCCCTTCATCTGTTTCCAACCGTAACCTTTTATGATTGACTGGGTACCTCCCCTCTCCGACGAAATCTGATCTACTTCGCGAGTGATCCCGTATTTCCCCAGCGGTACCACCTTCTATTCTGTTTGAAGTATAAGTGAAAAATATTTATTGTTTGACTTAATTTATTTCAAGATTTAATTTAGATCACATGTGTTTGAAATAAGACGAGAATAATGAGGGAATGGTGGTAAAAAAAGAAGAAAGGTGATTTTGCTTGCGTTTGACACGGTCAACCAAAGACTGGGTTTGATCTCTAAGTTGAGCAAGTCCAATGCTATGTTGTTCTTTGAATCGTTGAGTTGCTCGCTTGATTTTCAAATATTGGACCTATCCTAAGTTGGACGGTCGAGTCAGATGTTTTTCTTGGGGTTCCTGAACGGAGAACGAACCCTGCCCTAAGTTGGGGGGTCTAAATTCCCTACTTGTTTTAATTGTCAGAAATGACTCGATAGATTCTAAGTTGCGTGTATTAAACCTTTTGCTTTATTTACGAGGGAATAATTGGCAGAATCTAGCCATATCCCTAAGTTGGGGTGACATAGTCAGGAGACGTGAACTTAAAACAGAACCAAAATATAAAATTTAACATATGCATACATTATGTATGTACTTTTGCGGATTAGGCGCCATAAGTTGGGAGGTTTAGTCAATAAGTCAAGTAGAATAAAAAATAAGTAAAGAAACAATATAGTGTATAATTTTGATAGTAACCTGGAAAGACTAAACGTATCCCTAAATTGGGGTGGTTCAATCTTACACCCGTAATAACATGAAAAGTAGAGAGATAGTGTAAAGGCGTTAATTAAATATGATTAAGGCAACAATTTAATCGTCTGCCTAGAAGCGAGAAAAAATTGTGAATTTGCTATTAAATGTAAATAGTATTATGGAAGCTGACCATATCCTTAAGTTCGGGCGTCCAGTCTTGCGTCGTATGTTTGTGTCAGACAAGTTAACGACATCCCTAAGTCGGGGTGGTCTAGTTTTATGTAAGATGTACCTATGTGGGCAGACTAACCATATCCCTAAGTTGGGGTGGTCTAATCAAATGTCTTTTATCGTTATTAAGGCAGCAATTGCATGTACCTCTAAGTTGGGGTGGTCCAGTTATACGATCTTTAAGGAGAGAACTCAGGATAAAGCAGGGTAACCTTATGGATAGTCAGAATTAGAGTTGATTCGTGATACTATCTTAGAAAAACTATCATGAGATCAATCTTTAGCTCTGATAACTGAGTTAAGTGTCATAAATTATCTAAAGTATAGTTACTTTGTGCTTTTCGTATCCGTCTTAGTATAAATGTGGTAATCTACCTCCCTAAAGGAAGTGCTGCCAAAACTTTTAATAATTTAATATTTTAGAGGAGTTGGTTAAATGTTCTCTTTGCAAAGTCGGATTGTTTTGTGATTCTACTTTTGACTTACGAAAAATATGGGTAGCTTACTTTCTTAAAGAAGTGTTGCCAAAAATTTTGTTAAATCAAAGAGTTAGATAAAATATGCCCTTGCGAAGTTAATTTGTATTTTGATTAGTAAAACATTTTTTAGTCCACTTTCTTAGGGGCAATGCGGCCAAAAGTTTTGTAAAATTAAAAAAGTAGTCAAAATTTAGATTGTGAAAAATTTCGCAATCCAACCTATCTAGGGAAGATGCTGCCAAAATTTTTAACAATCTCTAGTGGTAAGGAGGAGACTATTAGAGGAGTTAGATCTTGATATGTACTATATTCTCTATGCGCTTTAAGCATACAATAAGTTTTTTCACATGTGTTGCGGTGCAGGTCCGCGTTCGACTGAATAATCGACTAGTTCGGCCTGATCTACCAAGGATCATCAACCTTCTTTTATTTTTAGATAACATGTCGGTTTGCGATAGAACCCTACTTATCTTTGCATATCAACCTAGTGCCTTAGCGTCATAGGTTTTATATGTTTCTTGAGATTTCACCTAGATTTTTTTCTAAAAACGAGTTGCAGAGTATGGTACGGTTGCATTCGTTAGTGCGTAGCAATTTATGCGATCGCAGGCATGCGTGGGAGATGATGAATTGAGTTGCTATGAGTCCCATGACTGCTTGTGTGTGTGAGAATGTTGATGAACAAACCACATCAATAATCGTAGACGTGATTTCCCGATTGCCACGCAACCTTATGTCTGAACGATTCAACCAATTTGTTTTGCGAGGCCATTATGACCAAGAACATACGTGCGCACGTTTATACGTGAGACTCACAATGAGTCACACATTTACTCGCACGAGAAACTGTATACTTATGTACGGGAAACATCGCATGCACGATTACTTAGACTCCTTGTTGAGAGTTGCTTGATGGGATGCCAATGTTCTAGATAAGAAGGTCGGGGTGTCACTAGTCACGACACACGACCTCTTGTCTACAAGAAACCTCTGCCACTTCTCTTTGTAGGTTGTAGAAAAGGGTAAAACGCACAACGACACCCGCGATTATCTAGTGTTAGCGGAATAACCCCTCAAGACGAGTGTCAGCGGACACTTGAGTGTCGAATACAATCCTTGAAACAATTAAAAATTGTGTTGTCGAGCGTATCAGTCCCGTGCAGGGCGGGGCCCTTCCGACCACGTCAGGCAAGAGTTGGTTTTACTCGCAAATACACAAGGAGTTTTCGCAAGCCGCTTCGGCCGAGTCCGCCAGCCATACCTCTCGTGAACCACTACGACAAGATAGGGCCAACGTGAGGTACAACTTACCAGGTCCTCCACCTGCAGGAGTTGTCACCTCCCTTCGGTAGGCGTATCCCCGCCGAGCTACCAGTCCACAGTACGAAAGCTAATCAGTTGCAAGCGCGAAGGTGGACCAACTGAAGGCGTTTCTCGTTCGCTATAGCATAGGTGATACGCGCGGTCTCACACCTCTATCGGACCCGCATGCGAACCGACGCATTGGGGGGTTGAAGTCCCAAGCGTGATTCGTCGCCGATCGACTAGGACGCATCTCATTCACCACTCGTTACACCACTCTTAAAACATAAAAATAAAACACACACACACATACGAAATAACACAAACAACACAAGCAATCCTGGACCCTTCAGTAGCCATCCCATAACCTTCCGACTCAGAAATCGAATAGGCGTTGCGCGCTTCTAAGTATAAAAATGCGAGATCGTAGAGCCTTCTCATATCAATTAGCAATGCATATTTACACAAGCGGTCGTAACGATGACATACTATGTAAAACCCATAATCAAACGGTTCTCGATAATCTCGAGGGTCGCGTTCGATACTCAAGTGTCGGCTAACACGCGCCTTGAGGGGTCAATCTCTCGACGCTAGACAACCACCAAGTGCGGTTAAGAACCACACTCTCTTCTGCACCCAGCGGAGAGTGGGTGATATAAAGGTTCGTACCTGTGGTGACAATTATTTCTTATTTCCTGGAGACGAGCTCCATCATCCAGAGTTTGGAGCGAACTCAAGGAGTTTGACTTTGACGGTTGCCACAAACTAAAACGTTCAACCATAATAACTCTAAAAAACAAAAGGTAAAAAAAAATCTTCATTTTCTCTCAACGCACAATCTGTTTAAGGTAAACCTTTGCGCACTGTCACAATAAGCCGCATGAACACTCGATGCGTATGTATGTACATATATATAAAGGGTTATAAATATGTGACGATCACTTCTCACAATCACAGTGAGAGTTCTGTCAGCCATATATATGTGTGTAATCGCAGGCAGTCAATCCAAAGTTCGAACCACAAACATACTTACAATCACATCAAAGATTTAACAAAGAGTCCACACACTACAGAGGGTCAACTTCAACCATTCTCTGCACTCATACTCCTTGCTTTAGCCACACAAAACTAAACCTTAACGCACCCTTCCAACAATAAAGTACTCAGTACCTTTGTTAAATTGCTATTCAATAAAGTTCGGGTAAAACCACAACGAAACAATTCAAACCACAGGGTGAAAACCTTTAGGTTGAATGACAAAAATGAATTAGAGTTGAGTCGTAAGCCGATGAATCGGTAACCGACCTGTTATCAATGATAACTGATCATAATCCTCGTGGGATGAAGTTGAATCTAAGCCCAAATTCTGAATTAAACGATCGAGAGGACCTATAACCTAAGAAAGACCAATTCCCAAGCTAAGTCATCAGTGTATGGGGAATGAATCTCCATAACATATTCTCACTCAAAAACCTCCTACTAACTAAGTCTAAGTCCGACTCGAAGCCAGTGCCCAAAGAAAGGCAGACTTTTGGCAGAATCTCTCCTATTTAAGGATGGATCACAAAAATCGTCACCTGCCAAAATATAGTCTAACTCCTCTAAACTACAAAAATTTCGACAACGCTTCCCATAGAAAAAATGACTTTTCAGAATTTATATCAGCTCGCATACAAAAATAGAAATAGAGTGGCGGATGGCCCAGTGGTTAGGGCACCGGTTGGAAATGCACATTGTGGTTTGAGGTTGCGGGTTCAAATCCGCAACCTCGTGCATATGCCGCCGGCACGGCGTTAGGTTGACGCACTACCACTCACACACTGAGCGCGCACGCTCCTAGGGGTACGGATGTACACTGGGGTATAACCGTTCAACACTGGACTTGGGGAGTCACCTGCAAGGGTGCTCACTAGATGATAACAACCTAACCGTAATTCCTGGGTCCCTGCAACGGTTGAGCACATGCCTCCCCTTGGGGTTGTCGACGCCATGGGGGGGGAGTGGCTCCGGGAGGGGCAGGCTCAGTTGGCGTGTGAGGGAGGAGTGAGGGGGTCACTCCTCGCCTAGCAGGGACTGACGCGTCCCTGTAGCACCATGGTGGCTGTGGTGCTTACGCCTCCCGGTCGTGGAGCCGCAGGGAGGTGAAGCCCTGAGTGGGTGCTAGGTGACCCCCGGCGCATCCGCTTGGTAGCGCCGGTCTGGGCGGAAACTCCCGGGTGGGTAGCGAGGATTGTGAGTCCCCTTCTTGACAGATCACTGGATAAGTGGGTGGACCCGCTCCACCGTCAGTAAGGCCCACCCCGACGCGGAAAACCCTCTGGCGGACATCCTCCCTGGGTCATAACCCCCGACACCTCTATAACCCTTTAAAAAAAAAAAAAAAAAAAAATTGAAATAATCTTTGACTCTAGAAAGTTAAATTTTGTCTAACTCCCTGAATTAGTAAAAATTGGGCAGCATCTCATATAAATAAGCAAGCTTCCCAAATTTATACTAAGTCACATAAAAACTCAAAGTGAGATTTCAGTTCAGCTAATACAAAATTTAACTAACTCCTTATATTTGTAAAAATTTCGACATTGCTTCCCGTAGAGGAAATAACTTAGTAGGATTTATACAAAGCTAAGTTAAAAAATCTAAAATAACTTTGACTTTGCAATGTCCAAATTTTGTCTAACTTTCTGAATTAACAAAAATGTGGACAGCACTCGCTTTAGAACACGAGGCTTTCCATATTTTTCTAAGCCATATAAAAAACTTAGACAAGTTGAACTTTGAATATTCAAAATTTGACTAACTCTTTGGTTTTATAGAAATTTTGGCAGCGCTTCCCGTGGAGAAAGTGGCTTACTAAGATTTATATAAGACCAAATATAACAAAAGATCCCAGAAAATACGAGAATTGACGTAAGTAAAAAAAACTTGACTTAGAAAATGCAGAAATTGAACTAACTCCGATGACTCTAGCACGTGGCGAACAACTAGAGCAACTACCTATCAAACTAAAACTCAAACGAAGTAGTGATCTCACTCAGCCACATGCAAGGTCAAACCACGTTGGTAAGTACTCTCACCAGTCTCCAAGTCAAATATTCATAGATTAGTTCATGAAACCCTCAGATGATATATCCCTTATACCCAACTTACATATGGCATGGTGTTAGACCATTCAACTTAGAAACAATGTCTAACATGCCTTATGATATACACGAACAGATTGCACAACTACTTTTTCCTTCTTTGGGCATATGACTAAACCATTTTGCGTAGAAACAATGTTTGGTCGCCCTGAACTGTTTAATATCCAAAGTTTAATCATTTATGACTTCGTTTTAAAAAAGAAAAGAAAATATGGGCAGGGGCCAGAGCCATTCGGCTTGGAAAAAATGCTCAGCTTGCCCAGATTACTTCCAATTATATTATGTGGTTTCCTTTCTCTTTTTAATGGTATGGCTTAGTGTTTGACCATTCAACTTATAAACAATGTTCAACTGTCAGTTCACATGCAAATATAAATAAAGTATTTTTCTGTTATACTCAGTTTATACTTATGTGCGTGGCTTCAGGCTAAATCATTCAGCTTAGAAATAATGTTTAGCCTTAAACAAAAAATCCTCCCTTAGAAATAAAACAATAAGCTAAATCATTCAACTTAGAAACAATGCTCAACCTATCCTCATTCATCTTAAAAACATGAAGTTAGATCGCTCAACCCAACTTCAGTCAGAAACCCTCAAAAGAAACAGATAGACCAAACCATTCAGCTTAGAAACAATGCTTGGTCCCAAATATCAGCCAAACAAACCCTCAGCACAACAACCAGATCATTCAACTTAGAAACAATATTTGACCCTTCAGAAAACAGTCAAATAAACATAGCCCCGGACCATTCAGCTTAGAAACAATGTCCGGTCCTTGGTTGACCTAGTCAAATACATACAAAACTGAAAATAAAGAAGAAATTTAAGTTTTTCACGCTCATTCCTTCCATTCAGCCTGATTAGATCTTGTAAAAGAAAGCAAAAGTCATAGGGGAACACATGCACACAACAACCAAAACTAGAGGGAGATATTCAAACATCGCTATAGTGGGTTCATATAGTCAGAAGGTGGTATACCTCTCAGTTCCCTGCCTCCAGAACCTCGCCTAGGTTTCGGCAGAGCACCCATAATCGGTGGGCGGACTCCCCACAGAGTCTTGATGCGGTCCTACGGGTTGCAATCCCGCCTGCTGCATTCCTCTCTGAATAGAATTAGACTTAGATTAAGAAGGGCAGAAGGAGGGGTTTCAGACTCTCGAGATACAGGAGGGGGATAGACTCAACTCGCAGGAGAGGGCCTCACAATCTTCAATCGCCTGAGGGTTTCGCAACTATGGACGATGTCGTAACAAAATGGCTAACCCATGCGCAATTGCAGATCAAGCGGCACTCTGACGGACTTTCAAGTCGTAGCGGTGACCCCCCCTTACTTTTATTCAGCCTAACCACCCATCTAAGTCGCAATGCCTCTCCAAGAGTGCAACATGCAGATTGATCAGTCCTTCGTCTTGACCAGGTACATGCTGCGTTCAAACGTTTCGCTAGCAGGGCGTGGTTGGTAGATTGTGCATGGGCGCAGGGACCAAGAGTGAGGGAAATGAAACTTTCCTTAGAACTGGTAATGATACACCCCACTTAACGGCCAACCTACCAGACTCAATTTGGTCAAAGGTGAGGACGAATATACCGCTTAAAGCATGGGATCACACGACCATCAGATAAGCATTTTCACCTTCTACACTCTTGCTCACTCTGTCCCGCACCCACCACGTACTTGCCTCCAACACCCGCACCTCCCCTGATCCGAGGCACACAGACCACGACTCCGAAACGCAGGTCGTGGCCCCGAAAACAGTCTGTGGCCACTTTGAAATAAGGCAGCAACGCCAACCAAAGCGTATGTGGGTGTCGACTATGTAGATTGCTGCCAAGATCCTGTGCATGTCTTCACAAATCGTGCTCATATCAGAAATCAAAACCAAATGACTCTTCTCTCTCGACTTCAGCTCATAACAGGTGCCCCATCTCATTAACAGTTATGGTGCCCCAAGCAAGCTCCTCGCCTGACAATCTCTCTTGCTTGGGTCGAACACGAGTGCTTGCACCTCAGATCTGGAAGCACGGGCAACGCTCCGGCTCTGCTTTGCAAAGTTGGCCTGCAAGCAACAATGTTTTGTCTGCTCGGTAAGCTCCCACCTATTATACTCCTCTCGGATCATTTCACTGAGTTGAGCTCTCTCTCTCTCTCTCTCTTTTTCTCTCTCTCTCTCTCTCTCTCTCTCTCTCTCTCTCTCTCTCTCTCTCTCTCT
>BFEA01000134.1:272704-285535 GCA_003427395.1 Chara braunii
AAAAAAAAAAAAAAAAAAAAAAAAAAAAAAAAAGCCGAGAAAGGTATGCTGTCTGTAAATAGTCCAAGGAGGCTTAGGAAAATAGTCCACCGAGGCTTAGGGCCTCATTCGACACCACTTGGAAAAAAATGCTGTTTTTCAAAAATTGCTGTTTTCCTAATCACGCAACCTTGAAGTCGCTAATTGTTTACACATCCCCATGGCCAAGTGTCCGCCCTTGAAACGGAAGTGCGGCCCACGCAAATCCACAAAAATCCCAAGGGTGCCTGGGGAGGTCACTTGGGGCGCAAGGTTTTCGCCCTTCAAAACGGGGAATATACGGACCTTTTTCTTTTTTTCTTTTTTTCTCCACCAATCACCACTGTTCCTGATGCAATGCCTTCAGCACTTCAGCTTCAAGGAAGGCCGTCTCAAGGGTTTCGTCAAGGGGTTGTGGAACGAAAAAACAAGTTAGGGGAAATTAATCACCTTCCGTGAGTTAGGGTGCCCTTGAAACTCAAGTATTTTCAAGTAGTGTCCTTGAAACTCAAGTATTTTCAAGTGGTGTAAAACGAGGCCCTTAGGAGGGAGGTTCACAGTGCACAGTAAGCAAAGAATTACAACGAATGTATTTGTCTGATGTCGGTAAAGGTTCAGGTTCGTTCTCTTTTTTGTAGGCCCAAAGAAAGCAAAGGAAAAGACCAATGTATTTATCCTTTCCTTTTTTTTTTCTTTTTTTTTTTTTGGATCTATCCATGTTTTGGTTTGGTTTGGCTGAAAACTCATGCTCCCTTTTTGTTGTTTGTTGAATGATTGACCAATGCTTTTTTTTTTTTTTTTTTTTTTTTTTTTTTGAGAATGACCAATGCTGGTAGTGTCCACTGAACATGAGAAGACGATGACAACCTACGTGCCCATGTTTTAGCTAAAGATTCATTCTCATTTTTGTCATTTTTTAAATTATTGAGTAGTCCTGTAGGAGGCACTAATATGAACTTCAAGATAAGGATGTACCTTTCCCTGTTTTAGGTAAAAATACGTTCGTTTTATCCCTGTTAGGAGAATAGCCAAGCAAGGCCGTGACGCCTGATGATAGCAAGGAAGAAATCAGAACGGGGCTATAGCAAGAAAAAAAAAAAGAAAACAATTTTGGGAGGGGTAACTTTGCCGCAGTCAGGAGCACGGTCTCACTAGCAAAGAGGACAGAAATCAAGCTCCTGAATCTGGGTGTGATTTATGCAGAGATGCAGAAAAGCAGTTCAATATCTATTTAATGCACCTCTCCACAAACACGTCCAGATTCAGGCATTCTATCCGATCCTCTTTGCTAGTGGGACCACGCCCCAGGAAAACTGTTTGTAATTGCACTTCACCCGTCACTTCTAGGCTCGGCAAAACACATTTTGGAGTTCGTCAACTTCGCCCCATGGCATGTCGCTACCGGGAGCACTGCGCCCCGGCACCAACCACGGCGGCGGAGTGCGGCGGTGAAGCGGGAGCGTGCCTGGCTCGAACCGGCTTCGCTCTGGCGCGCTTAAGCGGACGAAGTGGTGCATGGCGATGGCGGGACAGAAGAGCTGGTGGGGTAACGGAGGAGTTGCTGGGCGGGGTGTCGAGCTTAGGGTAGCTGCTTACTAGGCGTTTTGCGCACGCGCGGGGAGTGAAGGTGCTTGTCTATACCGTATCATAGGTTGATAGGGAGAATAGACTGACTCCCGGAGGCTTTCTGGGAGTTCCGCGTTCATACTCCATTGCTGCTGCGTTTTTGCCCGTGGCATAGAGCCTGTGAGGTGTCGTCTCTGGGGATGCCTGTGGAGTTCAGCGGAGTGAGCATTGCGTGACCCGAAGTGCGAGTGGAGTAGCTACCTGTCATCATCAGTGTCCTCGTCCATCGGCATCAGGGAGGCTCGTCACCGTGGTAAAGGTTTTGTTATCATCATCAGGGCTGTTCGACATCGTCATCAGGGTGCTGCTCTTCATCATCATCAAGGCGGTAACAGGACTCGCGTGCAGCTTGTTAGCAACATCTCGTCACAGGTATCAGAAACAAGGTACGTGACAGCACCGTCATGTTGGGGCTGTGGTATTTACCATCATCATTATTGCAACCGCTCGTTGGCATCGTCATCAGTGTTGCCCTCTTCAACGTTTTACTATTTTAGGGGCGCTGTTTCATCCCTATTATTATCATCACCAGTGCATCATCACAGGTGCACGTTATTAGCAATATCATCATCCTCATCATACAGCGCGCGCTGGAAAACTGCACGCAACAAGGAAAATAGCACGCGCGCGCTCGACGATTGCGCGCGATTGGGCGCGTTCACTGACCTGAAAATTGGACCACCGGTGGTCTATGTCGAGGAGCTGAGGTGGTCCAAATTTCAGATCAAATGGTCCAGTGGATCATGAGATATCGAAGATTCAGGGTGCGCCATGAAATTCGAGTATGTCGGCCGATGTGGATGACGGGGCAAGGCGATCGTCATCAACATAATGGATAATTAGTTCACATCCTTATCATCGTTACATCTCTAGGGATGTTTAGTGATTACTATAGTGATTTTCACCATCTGTAGTATCACGATCATCCGCTCTATTATCCTCATAGCTATCATCTGTTGTATCACGATCATCAAGACTATCATCCTGACAGCTACCATCTGTAGGCGATGTTGATCGCCACCACTATCTTTAGGCTACCGATTCACTCAAATAGTCATCTATAACATTTCGATCATCAATATTAATATCAATCTGAAAACCTTTTAGTCTTAGGGTGCCGTTTTCGGCTACCCAATTATCCAATAGTCATAAATATTTACATCCTGATTAGCTGTATCTTTATTACCTACACCTAGATTACCTATATCGTGATTATCTATATCCTGATTACCTACATCTCGATCACCTATTTCTTGATTGCTTACATCTTGATTACGACTATTTGTAGCAGAAATTTCAGACATAGCGTTTTCATGTTGGGATTGTTTTTCGTTTTTTTCATGAGTTTTTGCAGACGCTGTAGTGGGGATAGGACTTCGGAGGTTATGGCTGGAACTTTGGTAGGCAGGGGGGTTTTGAGACTCCAGGGTACAAATATACAGTAGTGACCCACAGCAGGTCTGAGATCCGCCTGACCCAAGTTAGGGGACAAGCCAGGGGAAGGACGGTAGGACTGTCAGCCTGGGCTCCGCCTGGCCTTGGGTAAGCTAGGGGAAGGAGAGATAGGGCTGGCCAGTTGTGGGTATAGACTACTAGTTAGCTGTCCCCGAAAAATTAACCTTGGGGTCTGTTATAGGGGAGCCTTATTCTTCAGGGGTGTTGCATGGTGGGAGGCAGTAGCCCTATTGGGAGTAGGGCAGATTGGGGATTGTTTGAGTCTGGGGCCGGGGTTGGAGAGTTGGTCGCCTTCAACCCCAGCGGGGGCAGATAGGGACAAGGGGTGGGCAAAGGCAGCCTCTAGGAGGGGATTGGTTGCCGTTGCGGAGGTGCTGGTGGGAGGGGAGGGGATCTGTTTTATGTTGGGGCCAAGGGATTTTCCTCGGTGGAGGCAGCATGAGACAAGGTATAGTGGGTAGGGATTGGTTTGAGTTGTGACCAATGGAAACGTATCCTTTTTACGGCGTCGTCAAAAAAGCTCTGATGACATTTTCTCAATTCCTTGATTGGACTCCAATTATCTTTTCTTTCTTTGAACTATGTGGTGGAGGAGGTCGGCTCGTCGAAGGGAGATGGAAAATTGAAGCCCATTCTTAACCATATGGGTTTTGGAGAGGTTGATTCTCTGGTGTTTCTTATCTTCCGAACTATGTGGTGGAGGAGGTCGGCTCGTCGGGAGATGAGGAAGAGCAGGGGGTTGCTAGGCATAGCAGGCAGGAAGCTAATTGTTCTCAGACTTGTTCAGAATTTGTTTCTGGACTGATTACTTTCTTCTCTCCTTTCGAACTACGTGGTGGAGGAGGTCGGCTCGTCGAAGGGAGATGGAAAGTTAAAGTCCTATTTCAAACCAAAAAACGTGGTTCTAATTAGATTTTTCTAGTAGTCCCTGGTTCTTTCTCATGCAAGTTCTGATGGAATTTTTCGAATGTATTCGTG
This sequence comes from Chara braunii, assembly GCA_003427395.1. Classification (NCBI taxonomy): domain Eukaryota; kingdom Viridiplantae; phylum Streptophyta; class Charophyceae; order Charales; family Characeae; genus Chara; species Chara braunii. The sequence goes on from BFEA01000134.1 coordinate 276,782, forward strand.
ATGGGACGCTGGGCCCGGTTCCCAGTTTTGTGCCAACCTGTGAGGAAGTGTTGTATCTATGGAATGCTGGACCCGGTTTCCAGCAGGTGCTGCTCCCCACCAATAGATGGAGCTTGTATTTAAAAAAAAAAAAAAAAAAAGCAATCCCACGAAACACACCCCCTCGTGACCCCACCAGACCCGAAACGTAGGTCATATACATTCAGCATTACCGAGCCTTTTTTTTTTTTTTTGTAAACTGGCCCTTTTGCCTCAAGTGAGGCAATTACCAACTCAAACTCGTTGTAGAGGTTTGCATGCAACAGGTAGTCTCTGCTAGTAGGTGTACGTGTTGGTGGTAGATTGACAGTCTAACCTGCACACTCGGTTATGGTCCGGTCACAGGAGACAGGCAGAGGGTGAAATCTGTGGAGGGAGTGTGACCTTGGCACAAGGGCTTCGCCCTTGGGACCGCGCCCCGCCAATAGGGGTCAAATTTTGTCGATCTCTTAATATATAGGATTTTGCTTTTTTAACCTGCACACTCGGTTATGGTTTCGTCATGGGAGACAGGCAGAGGGTGTAGATTGTGGAGGGAGCGTGAATCTGACACAAGGGTACATATTTGACCCCGCCCCCCGACATTAGGGGCTCTTAATTAGAACCGTGGATTGTAGTATAGATAGGTTTCCTCGCGATTAGTGTAGCTAAAGAGGGCTGCGTATTTGGTGAATCTCGTGATGCAATGTTGTTGTTGGTTCGAGGTCAAGACTATCTGGACTCATATGTATGATGTTGTTTGATTGTTGAAGTTCGCTGCTCATCTTCCTTGCAATTTTGTATCGGAGTTGTGGTACGATTGCGCTCATCTGGCGCTTGTCTTCAGAATCTGCCTTATGCGGTACATACATGCGGTCTGCTGGGCGAGTTTGGTCGTAAGTGGTGTGTAGTGAGGAGGGTGGAGACGAGTGTAAGGCGACCCAGGAGGTGAGGGGAAGGCTATGTGAGGTGAATGTGGTCTGGACAGTGTGATGAAAACTATCTAATGTGCGATTGATGTTGAGGTGGAACGGCGAGATAATGCTAGTTGTGCCGATGGAGTGGATGGTCATCGCAATCGCCATTTGGTCATCTGGTGAGATTATCTCTGTGGTTGGGGGCAGCTATATGAGGTACGTTGCTCTTAACCTTATCTTCCCTCTCCGAAACTTCTTACTGTGAGGTTGTGTGTTCCTTCTTGAGAGTCCTCTCATTGTGAGGTGCCGTGTGCGCTCAACCTTGAGAGTCGGCAATGTTCACGTGGAACATCTGGGTGGAGATGGGCGAAGCTTCCTGAAGGGCCCTGGACGAAGCACTGGGTCAAGATCACCATGCCAACCCACAGGGAATAGAGCACGCATGCCTAGCTGATTGTCCTTTGTTCGGCTTGCTGTGCTGTTAGATGGGTACCACTGGGCAGGCCAGCCCTACAGGAAAGACGAGTACCCGACGTCTATAAATAAACACGGGAAGGGGAACCATTGACTGTGATCGTCGTCCGGCTGCGACATAAAATAATTCTTGGAGTCACTTGGGAGCGGACGTTAGCGGGCGGACGTTAAATTGCCCCTGGATCAGTTAATGGTTGGAAGGCTCGCGGCACGCCGGGGATAAATATATGTGCAAGGCTGGCCGGCTCAGTGGATACTCGGGGCACAAGGGTGGGTCGGACACACACACCTTTAGACACGCTACGCTCTCCAGATCGCTAAGGGACGCTAACGCCAAGAGATACTCAGGGGAACTAAGGGAGGGGTTGATTCCTTGTGATAAGTTCGAGAAAATGCCATGTTGTCCTATCCTCACAACTGATTTTATTTTTATGATTTTGATTAGTTAGATGTATTGCCATTGACATCTGACAGACAACATTAGTTAGAACTGTTGATTGTTCCTGATGCCTCTGTTTGCGGACTAGTCATACTAAAAATAGTTTCAGTTGTAGGAATCTGAGTTACCTGTTGACCTCAAGTGATATTTGTTCCAAAATAGCCACCCATTAATTAGTTGGTCCATGCACTATGTTGCGGTAGGCATCTTGAATGATCTAGTGTAAACAGTGCATAGTGTTGTAGCCTATGAGCGACGAGGAGGACACAGGAGAGGACGACCGCAAGACCTTGCGATCAGCTAGAGGCCCGAGAGCTCACGTGTCCCTATGACCGGAGGGTGATAGGATTCTGTTCCTTCGACTTAGGGAGAGGCATCAGGAGCAGAGGAGGGCTAGAGCAGCAGAGGCCAACATAACTTTAATTACCGAGGCCGGTGCTACAGCCGTCATGGCCACTACAGCCATGATCACTTCTGCACAACAGACTTCCCAAGCCGGTAGTTCAGGTGCCGTCGGGTCAACGGTCGCGCAAACCGTGAGTCAGTCCACTGGCATTATGGCAAGCCAGGCCGCGGTGTTAACTCCAGAGGATGTCGCCATCCAGCAGGCAGCCCTGCAGGAGGCACGACTACAGCGGGGATTAGGAAAGATAAAAGTGGAAAAGGAAAAGATGATCAGAAGAAGAGCCAGGATGCAACGGAGAGGGGCAAATATAGAGGATTTAGAAACGATGGACCTGATTAATATGGATGATGATGTAAGGGTAGTTAGGAGGGCCCTGCTAGGCGTAATAGAGGTCCAGGAGCATCAAGCTACCATCCTTCAGGATATCCAACAGAGCCTAGCCGTTTTGGCAGGCCCTGCCAGGCCGTGCTCAGGCAGCGTTGTCACCAGTCGGCCCTGGTGCCTAGCCCGTGCCATATCCTCCATTTTTTGTCCCACCGGTGACAGGGGTATCCCCATTTGTAGCCCCGTCAACGGTTGCTATCGTTTCCCTGGGCATGCCGTTGTCAGGAGAGGTAACAACAGGGAGTAGTTTACAGGTTCCTGTACAGACAGTGTTTACTCCAAGTCCGTCGCAGGTTGCAGTCACCACGCAGCTTGCTGTCTCACAGTCTGTGCAGCCTCAGGGTACGCAGCCCCAACAGCTAGCACAACAACCTGTGTCACCGGGTCCACAACCCGGAGTGATGCAGGGACCGGGACAAACTCAGTGGGTTTCGAAGACGGCCATCGCCGCTCCCAAACCTTTTACAGGGGACAAGAGAGGCGAAGACCTCGACACATGGTTGAGGGCAGTGCCGGTCTACGTCAGGTGTAAACTCACCTTGCCGCACGAAGAGGTGTTTGTGGCTGCTTCCTACCTAGAGGGTAGTGCAACAAGATGGTTGAGTGACTTAATACAACTCCAGGGGTATGGTCATGACTTCCGCGCTTGGGCGGCCTCCCAGAAATTGGAGGACTTCCTGAAAATGGTGGAAGAGAGGTGGCATGATCCTCAGGAGGCCCAAGGGGCCACTGATGCGATCCTGACACTGCACACTCGGCAGTTTAAGTCAGTAAGGGAATCCACCGACGATGTTGAGCGTCTAATTTGTGTCCCAGGGGTGCGCTATGACCCCCAGGTCCTGCTGACTTCGTACTTGAGATGCTTTTCACAGCCTCTCAGGAACCAGTTGGCAAAAGAGGCCAATATCAACATGCACAACTTTCCTTCGTTTAGCAAGGTGGCCCTAGACCTTGAGGCAAAGATAGGGCATGAACAGACACCCACTACGGATGGGAGAAAAAAGACACTGCCTCCCAACTGGAAGGCGAAGGATCGTCTCATGTTTGTCGACAACGATGGTTCAACCATCGAGTTGGACGGCAACTTCCAGGAGGGAGTAGGTTTAGAGGCGGGCAACGTAGAAGCTTCAGAGGGTGGAGCAGTCGCTGCCGTTTTTCAAAAAGGTAAGGCGACCGGTAGACGCCGCGGAGGCTCCCAGTCTAGGAGTCAAGTTGACCCCAATGCTCCTCCATGGGAGAAAGCGGGTCTTACTGAGGATGTGTAGAGAGACCGTTACTCACGGCAGGCCTGTATTCGTTGTGGTCAATATGGCCACAACCAATTCAAGTGACGCAACAAGAAAGTGACAGAAAAGATCCCGCCTACGATGGGGCAAGTGCTGGGATCCTCTCATCCCGTTGGTAGCAATGTTGCTAGTACTTCTGGCAGTGCTCCGGGAAACACTTCGGGCCAGTAGGAATAGTAGCTGTTCCTGCTAGGGTCGAGGTGGTGGAGACACCCTCACCATCTCGAGAGATGGCCCAAGCTACTGACTCCAACATCGTCCCGCAAACACATTCAGACCCATCGAGCCTCTGTTCGATGAATGTGTTTGAGTCCTTAGAGGAGCTAGAGGTAGTGGTCTAAATCAGACCCGCTAGCTTCTTGGACGGCATTAGTCAAAGCCCCGAAGGGTGAGATGTTCGTCAGTGAGGTTGTCATTGGCGGCCATAAGGCTAAGGCCTATTATGATACTTGCTCGACTCAAAACTTTATTAGTCGCGCGTGCGTTGAGAGACTGCGCTTACAAGGGCGAGTGCAGCCCCTGAGTCGACTTGTGGAGTCGACATGTGCCAACAAACAGCGCATGGTAGTTAATGACTACCCCTGGATGTAGAGTGTTGTTTCCCGTACACGGGAGGGGACTTGAAACATCGTGTCTCGTTCCTAGTGAGCGATGAACTCCCCATGGACATGTTGTTAGGTATGTACTACCTCTCTGTGGCACAGCCCCAGTTTGACTGGGACCGAAAAGTGGTCAAACACACCTTGCCAAGTGGAGGGACCGCCAGATTGCACAAGTTCAAAGCTAGTAGTCTGATCGAGTCTCATGGATGCATGTGTGCGGCCACGTTCTATAACTATTATAAGCAAAATCATGAGGAGGGTATGTACTTAGTTTATGTCTCTGTTGCAGGCGAGCCGGTGAAAATGTCGCCGGAGATAGAGGGAGTAGTTGCCAAGTACCCTGATCTATTTGAAGAGCCAACCGGGGTTGTTGAGAGGGAGGTCGTCCACGCGATAGAAATTATCCCAGGGTCTAGGATCCCGAAGCGTAGGATCTATCGGATGTCTCCAGGCGAGCTTGATAAGCTTCACTGCCAACTGAAGGAACTCGTAGAGAAGGGTTGGATCCGGTCGAGTGTCTCTTCTTATGGATCTCCAGTTCTATTTGTACCTAAGAAGAAGGAGGGTACTCTTAGGATGTGCATTGACTATAAGGGCCTCAGTCCCATTACGGTAAAGAATAAAGAGCCCCTACCGCACATCGATGATCTGTTAGATAGAGTGCAAGGGTTTCGGTACTTCAGTAAGATAGATCTGAAGTCCGGGTACCATCAAATTGCAATCCGGCCCGAGGATCAACACAAAACCGCCTTTAAGACCAGGTACAGTCTATACGAGTTTGTGGTGATGCCTTTCAGCCTTTGCAATGCTCGTGACAACTTTCAACACGCTATGAATCGGATATACTATGACTACTTAGATAAGTTTGTCATCGTGTACCTCGATGACATACTTATTTTTAGTAAGACAGTCGAGGAGCACGTTGCTTTGGACAAAGTCCTCAGCCTCCTGCAACAACACAAGTTCAAGATCAACGGTGAGAAGTGTGAGTTTGGTCGTACCCGTGTCTTGTACTTGGGTCATGAGATCTTCGCGGAAGGGTTAAAGCCCAATGAAGCGAAGGTGGCCAACATTCGTGATTGGCCGCGTCCTCAGTCTGTGACTGAGATGAGATCGTTCTTAGGGATGACCGGCTACTATCGCAACTTCGTGGAGAACTATAGCATAGTGGCCGCATCTTTGACCGATCTGACCCGCCTTGACACCCCATGGGAGTGGATTGAGAGATGCGAGGCTGCTTTCAGGCATCTGAAGCATGCGTTGACGCATTACGGAGTATTGAAACTTCCTGATCCTGATAAGCCATTCATAGTGACTACGGATGCTAGCCAATATGGCATAGGCGCCGTACTTGCACAGCAGGCGCGGAAAAAGTTGAGGCCAGTAGAGTACATGTCCAAAAAGATGCCCTCTCAGAAGTTGGCAAAGTCCACCTATGAGAAGGAACTTTATGCGGTGTATAAGGCTCTGACCCATTGGAGACATTATCTCCTTGGGATGTTCTTTATCCTCAGGACTGATCATCAGACCCTAATGGATGAGAACTCAGCCGGTACTCTCTGACGCTCTCAAGAGTTGGATCGAAGTCATAGAGCAATATGACTTCGAGCCCCATTACATCAAGGGCGAGTACAACAAGGTTGCTGATGCCTTGTCGCGCAGACCTGACTTCTCAGGATTACTGATCACTGAGTTCGGGCTTGCGGACAATGTTACTCAATCCATGGTGGAAGCTTATCGCGAGGACCAGTTCATGTCTGAGATCATACGCAGACTCCAGGCGAAGGACAAGAAGACTTCTGCTGAGTTCGAGTTTGTCAATAGCTTGTTGTTTCTCGAGAAGGCAGGGAATAAACGTTTATGTGTCCCGAATAACGAGTGTTTGCGCAATTGATTTTTAGGAGAATATCATGATGTCACCAGACATTTTGGCTTTAACAAGACTGCAGCTAATCTGTTGCAGCGGATAAGTGGCCCACCATGATGAGAGACGCGAAGCTGTACGTGGAGACTTGTCAAGTTTGTCAAAGAGACAAGCCGCGTACTGAGGCTCCTATTGGGCTCTTGAAGCAACTTCCGATTCCGGAAAGGCCTGGTGAGAGTCTGTCCATGGACTTCATGGATACGCTGGTCACCAACAAGAGTGGAATGCGCTACGTCTATGTTATTGTGGATAGGTTTAGTAAGTTTGCTAGATTAGTTTCAATGCCTGAGACAGTGAAGACAGAGCATGTAATCAAGCTGTTCAAAGAGAACTGGGTTAGAGATTTTGGATTGCCAAAGTCTATAGTCAGTGACCGTGATGTGCGATTCACAAGTGAATTGTGGAAAGCCGCAGCTGCAGAACAGGGAACGCAGCTGCAGATGACATCAGGAAACCATCCCGAGGCAAATGGACAAGCAAAACAGTTGAACCGCGTTGTACAACACCTGCTGGGGCATTTTATTAAGCCAAATCAGGTAGACTGGGATGAGAAACTTGCCCTCTTTGTCAGCCTGTACAATAACGCAGTCCACAGCGCAACGGGCGTGAGCCCGAATAGTCTGCTATTAACTTTCAAGCCTAGACTGCCCTTGGACTTCCTACTACTTGACAACCAACCCTCTGTTGCACCAGGAACTTTAGAGTTTGCTTATCGATATGAGCAATTGATGCAGCAGGCGGTTGAGCATATGCACAAGGCACAGGCGGCGATGATAGAGTATGAAAACAAACACCGCCGCCCATCTACGCTCCAGGTAGGAGAGAGAGTCTGGGTCAAGTCCTCAGAACTGGGACAGGAGCGCGGGATCTCCCGCAAGCTCATACCAGAGTACTTTGGACCATGGGAAATTCTAGATGTTGTCGGGGATGAGCCAGATGGGCCTTCTTATGTTATTCGCATCCCTGGTCACTTACGCACCTACCCTGTTTTTCACGCTTCTAAGCTTGCACCGTTTAGAGAAATTGATCAATTCCCATCTCGTCGCTCAATGCTGCCCCCAACCATGGACGGAGAGGTGGACATTGATGATATTGTGGATCACAGAGAGCTGCCGGTATCAAGACCAGCATGCAGGGGACGTCCTCCAAAACCGAAGCTGAAGTACCGCGTTCGGTTCCGGCATCACACTGATCCGAAGGAGGACCGCTGGTTCACCAAGGAAGAGCTCATGCAGACCGCTCCTCAAGTTGTAACTCAATATGAGATCTCTGCAGAAGGGAAAGCGCCCTATGCTTCTCATAGGACTGTTGAAGCTAAGGAGGAGGGAATGCGAGGCCACAGCCTCTCAGAGCCTCATAAGGCCCCAATTTTGCAGCCCGTCGGCCGCCCTAAGTGAAGGCAGGCTCGACGAGGCCCTCAGGGCCTTTTTCTGGCCACCACGCAACTCAGGGAAATTCAGGCAGTTGCGCAGCGCCAGTTGGTTGAGTGAAACCAGGCCCTGGGCCGCCTGTGTCAATGTACGTGCAGCAGGCCCTGGGCTGGATACGGGTACCGGGCCAAACACAGGCCTAAAGCAGTTGGGCACATGCAACCACTTCAGGCCCAAGGCCTGCTTTCCTCGTGCTGGGCCTCAAGCTACCGGGGCCTACTGGAAGCTTCCTGGACTGGACGCAGGCAGGCCACTTCGATATAGGGAAGGGCCTGCCTCCTCATTCGGCATTCGGGTGCTGGCTGCATGCTGCGCAAGCGCTGCTGCTGCGCTATTTGCTGGCTGGCGCCTACGCTCTCACGGGCGAGCAGGGAAGGAGCACGCAGCCATAGCCGAGCTGCGCTGCTGTAAGCTGGGTGAAGCGCAGGGTGGTCCTTGGGTGCTAGTGGCATCTGTGAGTTGGGGAACGAGGTTGTGAGTGTAGTGCGAGACATACCTGGTGCTGGAAGTGTGCGACATTGGTCGCCATATGCTCGTACTTTGGGAATGCTGTTGATGTCATCTTTCGGCTTCATAGTATAGGCTAGATAGGATCTGCCACATGTAGTCTGTGCGCCGAGCGCCAGATAGGATATCAACATTAGTTCTTCGTTGATGATGATGATGGGACTATTTCACCATTGTCAATTATGAACTCTTTGTGTGCTCTTATTTGGTGAAACTCTTGATGCAATTCTGCTGATGGTTCGAGGTCACGACTATCTGGTCTCATATGTATGATGCTGTTTGATTGTTGAAGTTGGCTATTGCTCATCTTCCTTGCAGCTGAGTCTTCTTGTAAAAAAAAAAAAAAAAAAAAAAAAAAAGGGCAGGG
>BFEA01000134.1:306619-335515 GCA_003427395.1 Chara braunii
TGACATATTGCTCTTCTCCTTTCAGCACTGAGGCCACTGCCTCCAGGACTTTAGGAGTGTATCATACTACATTTCATTTTCTGCTGTTAGCTAGGATATGTATACCAGACATTTGCTTTTCTTTTGATATTATATAGCTTAGGATGCATCGCATGGACTCTGCATGGAGCTTGCTCCGCATCCTAGATTTCTCAGCTTTCTTTATTGCAGAGTTCCGTTGCTTTTGCGGATAGCGTCTTTATGGCTCTTGCGATCCATTACAGGTGTGAGGATCGTGCAGCGGACCTTCATCTGCCCTGGCCCACAGCCAGATTTGGCTATTTGCCAGTCCGGCCTGTGGGACCAGGCCGTGGCCTGACCCCACTGGCCATGCGGTTATTCAGTCCAGTCCAGTCCTGCCCGGTACCACTGTCGGTACCAGGCCAGTCCAGTCCAGTCCAGTCAGTCCGCTGGGGGTATACCCCAGCTGCAGTCTGTTTTGTGACATTCTTCATTTGCACAGATTGGAGTACGTGCGTGTTGAGTCTGCGTTGGAGTTGCGCTGTCCCTTCCAGCTCCATCTCCATGTCCCCCATCCTCATCCCTTCGTCTTGATCCTGACGGACCGCCATCCCGGCGGGTCCGTCACAGGGCGTGAGTCGTTCTCCTCATTGCTGGACGACGGTGTCGATGATCGGACCACGGAGCTTGTCGACTTGGATTTTGGATTGTCCAGCGGGACTGGTGCAAGTGGTCCGGCCAACGGCGGGGGCACGACTGTCGCACAAACGGCGGTGGGCATGGTGGGAGCGCCGACGTTCGGAGGAAGATCGTCCCGTGTCGGCGGGCCAACGGATGGGTGTCGTCCACCGCCCTCCAGTTCCGTAGGTGCCGAGCCACCTGCCGAGTCGTCAAGGGTAGCGACACCCACCCGCCCTGCATTATCCTTGCCTGCAATGCGGGAGAGGGCGACCGCAAGTGCTGCATTCAATGATGCCACTCCGCCGGAAGAGATCGGGAGGCAGACGTGGGAGAACTGCCGCCAACATATGCGGTGTGCTGGCACGGACAACATCACCACTGGTGTGTCCAGGCTGCGTGTGGGGAGCGACGTGGATGCGGACGACAGTCGTCGGCCGAGTGGGGATGACGCGGAAGATGCTGAGGGGCTGGAGATCTGACCCGTGGCTGCGTGCGGTGGGCGGAGGGGAGGAGCCGGACCTCAACAGAGGGCCGCTTCGCGTGGTGGTCGAGGATCGGCTCATGTGGGAGACAAGGGCGGCAAGCACCAAGCTTGGAGTGTGGAGGAGATGCTGAAGCTCTCTCGAGCGAAGCGAGATCAGCAAGCTCATTTTGAGGGAATGCCGCACAACAACGGCCCCATGCGCAGCAGGGAGTGGAAGCTACAGGACCTGCAGAAGCGGCTGGCGGAGGTGGGAGTGAACAGGACAACGGACGACATCAGCAAGAAGTGGGATAGCATCTTCCAGCAGTACAAGAAGGTGCAGCATTACAAGAACATGTCCGGAGGGAAGAACTTTTTCATATTGACTCCTGCAATGAGGACGGAGGAGGGGTTCAACTTCGGAATGGATGAGCGAGTGTACAAGGAGATCGACAACATGTCACAAAATAACAAGACCATCTACCCGGACAACGTGGCAGACACGAGCGCCCGCGGAGGAGTGACGCCTGTAATGGATGGTCAGCGGCAGCCGCCCATTGGTGGAGAGTCCGCTCCCGGTGGAGAGGGGGGTGATGGCGCCGACGAAGATGGGGGTTCGGCGCGGGAGTCGGGGTTCAGTGCAGGGAGCACGGCGCTCCAGGGAAGAGGAAGAACATGCGCCAGCAAACCTTCGACGCCATCGTCGAAGTCATGGAGAAACATGGTGCATTGATGGCGGACATGGTAGAGGGTTCGAGCAAGCGGAAGTGTAACATCCTGGACCGGCAGTGTGACATACTTGACCGGGTGGTTGAAGCCCAGAAGCGGCAGTGTGACATACTGGAGAGGCATTACGTGGCGTCCAACGAGGCGAACAGGATGATGTGCACTGCGTTGATAGAGATCGCCAGAGCTATAAGGGACAAATCTTGAGAGGGGTGGCGTGGTTTTCGGGTGGTCTACCCGCATGCCGAATGGGTGATCGGTGCTCCGGTCCCTTGGAGGGGTGTGCTTGAGGCCGTCTAGGTGGGATCCGCACGCCGTCGGAGGGGAAAGGTCACAGCGAGAACTATAAAGGTCCACGCGTACGCTATCTTGTCCCTGTCTTTCTGTTGACGAGTGCCCGCAAGGCGATGGGTGGGGGTTGGCTTGCACTGCGCGGGGACCTGATCATCGCCCGCGGAAGACAATCGCTAGCGCGTTCTTTTCAAGCGTTGTGGCAGTCCGCTTTCGTTCACGGGATCTTGAGGGGGGTGGCGTGGTTTTTCGGGTGGTCTGCCCGCATGCCGAATGGGTGATCGTCGCTACGGTCGCCTGGAGGGGTGTGCTAGAGGCTGTATGGGTGGGATCCGCACGCCGTCGGAGGGGAAAGGTCACCGCGAGCACTATAAAGGTCTGCGCGTGCGCTATCTTGTCCCTGTTTTTCTGTTGACGAGTGCCTGCAAGGCGACGGGTGGGGGTTGGCTTGCACTGCGCGGGGAGCTGATCATCGCCCGCGGAAGACAATCGCTAGCACGTTCTTCTCAAGCGTTGTGGCAGTCGCTTTCGTTCACAGGAGCGGAGCGCATCGGATCGTCAGCGAATCGCACCACGTGGACAGCAGTGGCCGACGGAACGCACTGGGTCGGGCGAAGCGGGTGCCGGCCAAACAGGAAGGGGGCACGTCCCGAAGTCGAAGAAGCTCCGTGCGGGAGACGGGTCGGAAGGCGAGACGGGAGGTGAGGGGGGAGAGGAGGTGACGCCTATGGACATCACGGGCGGAGGGACGCCTATGAGTGGGTTCGGGTGAGACGGTGTGAGCAGGGAGCATATGCTTGCGCTCACCAACCTTGGCGTCTTGCCGTCTTTGCGGATCGCCGGCGCTGGCGGGACGGCGCGTCTGCAAGGGGTTGTGATCGGTGACATTCTGCCGCAGAGGGCCGTGGGTTCTACATCTACCATCGCATCCGTGTCGGAACACGACGATAAAGGTCCGGTCACTGAGTCTCCACCGCGCCACGTGGAGGCCTTGAACACGACGATCGTTGGCGCTTTGTCGATGGCTGTCCTTCATTCCGCGCAAGCACCGAGCGCCGATGTCCATGCCGCCGCCGCTGTCCATGCCGCCGCCGCCACTACAGGAGAAAGGCGAAAAGATCGGAGGGTGGAAGAGGAGGCGAGAAAACAGGAAAGGAGGGAGGAGAGTCCGCTTGGGGAGGACGAGGACGACCAGCCTCTGAGCACGAGGAAGAAAAGGTCCCGCAAGGAGGAGGAGTTGGAGGCGAAATTGAAGCTTTGGGTGGACGGGAAAACGTTCTAGGGAACCGGTCCCGGACGGATGATCGTGGATGCTGTGCATTCCTGCGTCGACTACTACAACGCGATCGTCAATGAAGATGCAGGCGCCAGCGCTCCGCAAGGCCTCATCATGCCGTCCCCCGAAGTCCCGCGCGTGTGGATCGAAGATGGAGCGCAGAGAGAGCCAGCTCTGCGACGGGCGAGACGAACGAAGAACGTGGCAATGCGCGTCATCCACAGCGGGATATTCAGGTCGTCTTCAAGGTACGATGGTTTCGCCCGCGCGGAGTCGTACGTCGCCGTGGATTACCCCACCGACTTGGCGAGAGCAGTCTGGCAGAGCTTGGAGTGGTCCAGGATAGTGCCGCCCAGCGTGGTTGACCACACGGTCGCTTTGAAGATGGACATCCCGTTGTGGTTGGCCGGGGTGTATATCAAGGACAGGCCGGAGGACGATGACATGGCCGCGCACCAGGAGGCGACTGTGATGCATCTGGCGTCCTGCTTCCACAACGCGCTCCGGGCCGGGCAGTGGTGGGACGGCGGTAGATTGTCCCACCACAGACTGAGCAGAATTGGGGATGCTTTCCGCCTGCTTCTCGCCGCGTGCATATGGATCATGCACATGGGAGGTGACGATGCGCGCTCCTACGACGAGGCGTCGTACTACACGCAACTAGTGGTGAAGCCAACTCTAGTGGCGTCCTGTTCATTGTCCTTCAACTGGCGCCGCCATGTGATGCACTCGGCTAACGCACTGTTAAGTCGCCTACGGAAGCCACCGTTGACACTGGGTGCTTTCCCTGACTACGTCCTGGAGTGGGATTCGTGCGGAGTGTGGTTCAACTACCACGCTGGCCTGGCGGACCCCGACGTCGTGGCGAGAATGGAGTGGATGCCATTGGGATGGGACCTTTTGAAGGCGATCGAAAGGGGGACAGTCCACAAGACGAAATAGGAGCGTGAATATCCTCGTTATGGCCATCTTGCGTGACATGGAAGAAGGCATCGCCCGTGGAGTGAAGAGGTCCATCGTGAAGGTTTGGATTTGGCAGGAAATGGGAGTGCTGGATCGGCGGAGGGTTCCGGTTGGGGGGGGAGGGGAGAGAGGGGGGGGGTCGGAATTGCGGCTTGGAGGCGAGGGATGTTGGCGACGAGCGCAAATGGTTAGCATGCATTGAGTTGTTTCGCCATGCGAGAGCCGCTTAGAAGATTGTTTTCCCGTTTCGCCACGCCGCACGTGCGCAAGGTGTCGCATCTCCCGCCGACGCTTGGTAGCTGTTTACCGACCTCCGAGAGAGGTCGACTTTGAAGGGTATTTCATGGTGCATTGTTAAGTTAATGTGATGGTTAGTCTGCGCCAATAGACGACTGGCGCCTTTTATTAGTCTTTTTTTTAATGACTGTCAAACTTCGATCGGGTTTTGTGAGATTGTTTCGTGTACTCGAGTCCAGCAATATAAAGCTCTAGTCGTGTTTGAATATGACGACGCGTTTCTTCTTATTTCAATTTCTCTTGATCGGTGTGAATATTGTTTTTGTTTGTGATCGTTGATTGACTGATTGGAACAGATGTTGGTTTTCGATGTGATGAACACTATGATCACTATAGCTCAATACGAACAACTCTGCCTGCAAACCGATGAACTGACCCAGTGATCGGTTGATCGGTTAGCCGACAGGCTTGTCCAAGCTACGGTTCAACGCTCCAGGTAGTCGGGCACAGGGGGTGGAGTGGGTTTCGGTGTGTTACTGAAAGCGCAGTGAAAAGTCCAAAAAAATTGCATGCGTACTTGGAGCCTGGTGAGGAGGCAACACATCAATGAAACGCGCACACATCGCCCACGAGATTCCAACTTGCAACACACGATAAAAGAAAAGGAAAAACAAAAAAAACAATAAAAAGAAAAATAAAACAAAGCACTATGGATTTATACCAAAGACACCGAAACACACCATCGTCACAGACCACTGAAAGGCGCAAACATTCACCCGGAAGTTCGTAGAGAAGAACACTGTTAAAAATTGGAGAAATAAAACGAGTCTCCTCCGGGCTCAAACCACAGAAACCGACAGACACCGTCTTCTTCGATATGGAACTCGCGCAGCTGCGCACACTCACTCACGACAACACGCATCACCAGGCGAAAACTACACACTACTTCCTAGTTAACAACAACAAAGGAAAACGACTGCGAAAGAACTCTCAAGGGCACGGCGCACTCCTGCGACACCGAGACAACACAGAACGCCTCCGGTGAAAGATGACCCCATCACGACCTCGAAAAGGATGCCATAGCTACGCGCCGTCGACAGGGTGCGCGCCTTCACACGTGTTTCATCCACTCGGCCAACGCCTCGCATAGCGCCAACGCACGGGGCCTATTGAAGTTCTCAGCAATGGGATGGGGTGGATGATCCAACCCCAAGTCCACTCGCCGCCGCACGTCATTAGCATCCACTTCTTACAGCAAGTTGTCGTCGAAGTCCATGTCAGCGTCAAGAAGGATGTTGTACAGAATGCACACAGCATGGAACTGCTGTGGGAGACTGTCCATATTCGTCTTGTGTGTGTAGAGGAAAAACCTCCACATCCCTTTCAATCACCCGAAGGCTCTCTGCACTGCTCCCCTCGCGACCTTTTAGTTGTTGTCGAACCTCTCCTCGTCGGGGATTTGATCGCTCCCCCCGTACAGCACGACAATCCACTATTGCGACGGATGCCCGTTGTCGCCCAGAATGTAACCGTGTGTCCTCACTCCAACAGGAAAATTCCCACGAAAAATGGAAGTTGAAAAAACATTTCATAAAAAAAAAATCCTTCATATTTATAAATTATCATTCGAATGTTCGTCCAATTCTAAAATTTTCAGTCTTATTTCATAAGTTCCCGTCTAAATATGAGCTTTCCCTTCCAACTACGGCCGTCCCAAGACACACCCAGCTCCGTGCCCAGCCATTCGAAAAAGAAGCGACGAAAAGGACGAAAAAGCGAGGACACTAATGCAATTCTCCACCGATCCCGATCTCCCGTGATTGGCCCAACCTTCCCAGCTTAGGACCCCTCGTTGCAACCGCGCAGAAAATCGCGCGTTACAGAAAGTGGTTCGTCACAGACCCACACACCAGCCCCTCGCCCAGAATAGGGCAACCCCCTACTCCGCCCCTACCCCCTTTAAGACATTCACCCCCCACCTTGTGATGCCCCTGCAAGGTAGAGCTCCCCCCGCCCCCTTCTTGCCTTTTAGCCCTCTGGGAACGATCCGATCCAGCCGACTACAGTTATTGATGACACACTTACCAAAATGTCCATCGCAATTTGCAAAGCAAGGCCTCTTCAAAAATATGCAGCTCCCACCATATGCACGTATCACCAATTTAAACCACCAGTACACGACATCAACCTTGCAGCAAAATAACTTGTCGCCACAAGAAGTAAAAGGCTGGCTCGGGGCAGGTTCGAGGCATCAGAAGATTTTCAAAATCTTTGGCGCATGTCAAATCCGTACGTCCCAAAAAAACAAAACAAGCTTTGGCCACGATTGCAGTTGGATACACTTTTTGGAGTACTGCCCTCAGTGAGGGCACTTCGGCAGAACGAGGAACATGGGGAGCATGGCTGTCAGACTCACAAAAAGAAAAACAAAAAAACAAAATGCCCCCCAAAACAAAACAAGCTCCGACCGTGATTGCGGTCGGATACACTTCTTGGAGTACTGCCCTCAGTGAGGGCACTTCTGCACAACGAGGAACACGGGGAGCACGACTGTCAGACTCACAATAAAAGTCGTAGAAGGAAAAAACAAAAAATGCCAACAATGTTTTGGCCGTGAAAGTGGTTGGATGCATTTCAACGACGCTAGTGTGAGTATGGGCCTTGTTAGACCCTCCTTGAAAAATCCTGAGGAATTAGGACGAAGTCCTTGGAAAATTTCAAGGAATTCGGCGGCGGCGTTACAGCGCATCCTAAACGAAAGGGTCCCAAGGAAAAAACCTTGGAGGTATCCCGCGGCCAATTTCATACGCATATACGAGGCCGCGGGGGAGGATATCCGTCGTCGTCGTGGGATGTCCGTCTGTTGCCAGGCGTGGCCCAATGGCGGCACAAGGAGGCCTGCGATGCTGCGCTGCAAAAAGAGGCGCAAAGGTTCCTTTTCGAAATTCGAATTTCAAACCCTCATTACATACGCACCGGCGCGCCGTGACGTTACCACCCGTGGAGCTACTAGTGTGCGAAATGTGTGCGCGAACGATTTGCGGCGCCCATCGCTGTTGGCGACTCGTTTATCCGATCGTCAGCTGGCGCGGCGCGAAAGGTGACGACGTTGGAGTGCGTGAAATGGTGTGTGTCCCACTTTCTTCTTCCTGTAGACGACGATGATCCGGTGGTTCGCCATAGCTTCGTGCGCCCGTCATTCGTGTACGAGGAGCTGCCCTCGCCAGAGCGTCCGCTGGGACAGTGTGCGACGAGGGTCCAGTCGTCCGTCTGTTGTGCGTGTTCAACAAGGCGCTGTCGGAGCTTCGTGATGGAACACGTGTCGTAGGAGGTTTGTGGCAAGACCTTGAGCAGAGTGGAGAGAAATGCGGTGGTTGCAGTAGTGTCGGCGGTGGCCATGCGATGTCGCATCGAGAGAACGACGACGCGGTTCAGGACGAGAGTGTCTATTCGCAGGCAGCGTGAGCTCCTCCAGCACGTGATGGCGGCGCCAGACTGCGTGTCCATGTCCGAATCCATTATCCAGTTCTGCGCCGCCATGTCATCCGGGGTGATACCGCGGGCGGCTCCAAGGTGGTGGATGAGGAGAAGGACGGGTGACACGTGGGAGGATCTGCGGAAGATGGACAACGCCTCAGACGAGTACTACAAGGAAAAGTTGAGGATGTCCCCTAGGGTGTTCATTGAGATCGTGGAGGCGTTGTCCCCTCTTCTGCAGCAGCGGGTGACATTCTACAGGGTTTCTTTGCAGCCGGATCACATCATCGCATATGTGTTGTACCGATGGGCGAGTGGGGAAACGTACGAGAGCAGCACGTCGTCATTCAGAATAGGGCGCGCAACCGGGTTGATCGCAGTGGAGGACGTTACGAGGGCGCTCCTAAGGGTGTACAATGACAAGCTCGTTTGGCCTACTGGGATGCGTCGTACACTCGTTCTGCGTGCCTTCGAGGCGAAGGGCTTTCCCAACTACTATGGCTGCATAGACTGCACTCATGTTTACGTCGACAAACCGGCCAACGCTCCTTCAGAGAACTACTTCGACCGGAAGCATCGTTTTTCCGTTGTAGCGCAGGTGGTGGTGGACCTGGAGTTGCGAATCAGGGACGTTTTCGTCGGTTACCCAGGGAGCTGCCATGACATTCGGGTGCTTCAGCTCTCCAGTTTGTGGGCGCGTGCGAAGGAGGGGGATATATTCTGTGGACGTCCTGTTGTGCTGCCATTTGGACAACGAAAAAAATTCCAAGAATTAAATAATCATTCTATAGTGAAATTACATTCCAAATTTTAAATTTTCACTCCATCTTAAAAAATGTCATTCCAATTTCAAAATTTTCCGTCTTACTTGAAAACTTTCCTTCCGAAGATGGGGTATCCTTTCTTATTTGAACTGCATGCTAAAGATAAAATGAAAGTGTGGATGAGTTTATGAAATATTTTAATTAGACTTTCATTCTAAGTAAGGATTTTCGGTCATAAATAGGTTAATCCAATCTAAATTAGAAGATATTTCTTGTAATGGCGTCGTCGCGCGCGCACGATTAATAAATATAGAGGTCGTTTCTTTCGGTTCGATTTCAATCTTTTGGGCGCAAACATCGCGCGGGAAATTGCTTCGTTCTTTTTGAAATCCCTTTTGAATCTTTTTCGAGTTTTGTCGATCCCCTGATGGCTCTCGGAATTTCAGACTCTCCTTCTGGAATTTGTGCTTTTTGCTTTTTCGCATTAAATAAGAATTTAGGAATTCCGTAATTAGGATTTTTCCTGCCGCCCGGCGCCTTTTTGTCTACGCGCTTCTTCATGAGGCTGCAACGGTACTTGGATTACTGGGTGCCCTTAATCGTGTGCGTAACTGTGATTTTGGGCGGGCGCCATTGTAATTGTATCTTTCTTCTTGCACTTCGTCTCTCCCGCCCTCCCTCTCTTTCTTTTGCTGAAATTTTTGTAAGCCGCGGCTTGCATGCTCGGATCGATGCGTGGAGAAGGGTTACGTCCCCCACGCCGCGGCCAATCATGCAGAACACAGGAGCTCCCTCTCTAATCCTCACTCTAAGTCCTGGTAATTCCGTGTTCTTTGCGCATGCATGCACGCTATAAATTTCGGCTGCGCGATTAGTCAGCTCTCTTAACCCGTTGTTGGGAGCTCGGGGTTGCGCGATCAGGAAGGGTCGGCACACGAGCGAAGTAAGAGGTGAGTAGAGTAGGAGTTGGGCGACCCGGCGGGCTGGTGCCGAACGCGCGGGATTGAGATGCGCCACGACGGACTGTGGGCACGGGCGAATCCGACGGGTGCGGGAGGACTAAGCGGGGTGACAACTTCATGGGTTGGTGCGTGACGACAGACTGTCCGCATCGGAGAAGAGAGAAAGAGAAGGAGAGAGTTGAGGTTGATGGACGCGGATTTGCTGTTTCTTTGTCTCTTCCCCCTCTTCATCTGTGTACATACATTTTGATTACGGCTCCGGGCGGTTTTGCCCCTTCTTATTCTTGTTTCGGCCTTCTGGAATCCGGGCTTGGGTTTTTACTCACACTTGTCCTTGCAATGTCCGTCCCAATTGCATTATGTGTATGATTGTCGAATGTATGGATGTATGGATGTTATGCCTGCTTGTCTATCGTTTTGTTGAGAATCCCTGTCCTTGCTTTTTGTTTGTGTCGAATCTTTGCCCGCACCTGACGTAGCTGTAGATGGGATAGGAATCTGGCCCCGACAACGATTTTGTTCCCGTTTTTGTTTGTCTCACGATGGGGTTGTGATATGGTTTCACCTTGCATAATCGAAACTTACGGAGCAATTAGACGATCCGAAGTCTGGCCCCGCGAACGCCGCGCGAGAACACGTGTAAACGCGATCCGAGTCACGCCCTTCCACGCATTCCCGTGCGTCGATTCGCCCAAACAGATTCGCAGCGGAACCGTCATCACGTACGGGCACGATGAGGCGCAACTAAGTTTGCATATCCTGTACGTGCTCGTGCGCGGTGACGATAACCCGACCCGAGCTGTCCCATATACGATGATACCATGACACGATCTTGGAGCTCAGATTCATCCTACGACCCGGATTATTTCACCCCTTGGATAAACAAACTCATAAGGCTGCGATACCCCTGTCACACGGAGAATCGACTATGTCCTTGGGAATTCCACTGCACCACCTCTAGCGCCCCTCCTTGCTCTAATTTCCCTTTCCCCGACCACACCTACTACTTCACCCACCCGGGATTTATTGACATCACCACCAGTTTCCCTCCTTTCCGCCTTCTTCTCCCGTATCATCAACTCAGCGTCGTTCCGTGGCTGGCCATAACCCCCTATTGGCCCTGTATGTTTTGTGTAAATTGCCGATGTAGCGGCGAACAGAGAACTCCGGAATTTCAAAGGCCCAATCCAAGTACACGGAGCTCTGCGCCACGTGGCAGCCCCCGACGGCCTAACTTTTCGGGACCGCCTCCGCCGCGGAGGGATTTCCCCATCAACGGTCGCCCACAGTGCACCGGCCCCATCGGACCTTGAGTCCCTTGCACACGCACCCCTTATTTGCCTAATTACATTCATATCCTCAAGACTCCCCCACTTTCCCAAAAATCCTTGGCACACCCCTTTTCGCACTTCCAGGCCCACATCCCACTCCGATCAGGAAGTCGCGCTGGGCGTGAGGTTGGTATCAGAGCCCGACACGTGGCTAGGATCTTAGGATTGATAGCACGTTAATTAGGCGACTTGTCTAACCGTGGGTGACCTCACCCTCGGAACACGCATAGACGCGACCCTATCGTCACCCGAAGCAGATCGGCTAACCGACGAGCAACCAATATGGCTGCCAATGTGCAGAACCCGGTTCCGCAACAAAATGTTACTCAACCAAATCATCCTGCCCCACGTGCACGAGCTCCCATGACGCCACATATCTATATTTAGTCGATCCAGCACACCATCTCGCAGGAGCACGGCTGGCCACACTCAGAGCCCAACAGTACACTGAGAATGAAGCGCAGATCAACATCCCCGCCCGTTGGGGGGGGACGCTCATCATTGGTTTAGTACCTATGTATGGGTTGACCTCCCGACCTTTGAGCGGGATTTCATGAACCGATTTGACTACGTTCACCCCGAGCAAGCGTTGTATATGATCAAGGACCGAGTGCAAAAACCTCTTGAATCCGTTGCAGAATATCGAAACCGGTTCGACAGAATGTTCGTAAAAAATGATCGAGGTGAACAAGTAGGGAGAGACCTGTTCATTGACGGGCTTTGCAGCCAAACAATAAGGGCTAAGTTGCGAAAGCAATTTTCCCCCATCACTCACACGCTACAGCAAATCATGGCTGCTGCGGAAGAAATGGAACGGAAGTTCGCGGCAAACTTCCTGGAAGGCGAAGACTATCCTAGAGAAGGAGATTCGACCGAGCTCGCACGAGCGAAGGCTGAGTTGGCTACCTTGCAGAACAAGTTTGAAAACATGGGGCTTGTATCAGGATCTGTCACCTACATGGAACAGATAGGCCCAAGCGAGTGGTCCTAAGTGAGGTTCCAAGCACTTCCGCTCCTGCGATGCCTCCACTACCCCCCCCACCAGTTCAGGCTCCCGCACGAATGAACGAATCAGCGGCCATTTTCGAACTAACCAAAACCTTGATTAATTTGATCCAGGAAAGCAAAAAGGAGCAGCGAGAGCACAATGCTCGGCTGGAAGCCATGATGAGGAACATGCGGCCCATTGCGGTACGCGCCCCTCCGATGCAGCAAGGATTAGCCCCGTCACCTGCGCTCGGAGGAGTCGCAAATAATCTGAATGTCTATTATGCATGTCATCAGCTAGGACATCTAGCCCATGATTGCCCCCACCGACCCCCACAACAGCGAATCGGGGTCGCGCCTATAGCGGCGGCTCCCATCGCTAACGGACTTGGACGAGTCGGAGCTTTGATGGAAGAAATAGAGGGCGAAGGAAGTGCCCTGGCCACCACGGAAGAGGTCGCCGAGCTAATCCCGCTAGATCAGTACGTATCGCTGGGATATCCTGGGCTTGGAATAATCGGAACAATCAGACCAGCGCCAAAACCGAAAGAGGTGGCGGAGTGGCGACCGTCTCTAGGAGAAATGGAGTCGGGAGGACCCACCTTTGTCACAGGAGAGATCGATGTATTAAACATCATCCGAGCATTGGACCATCGGATTCCCCATCCGATCGGTCACCTACTCTCGATCTCCGAGCAAGCCAACGAGCGAATGCTACAGCATTGCAAAGCAAACCGAAAGCGATTCGCCCTCGCGCGAACACCAAATGCAAAAGCCAAAGGCCCTGCGCCAGAAGAATACCCAATAGGCACTCCGGATCCGATACGGGTAGGATTAATTCAGAAAGGCGATCATTACTTACGGATTAAACCAATTCCGTGGAAATCAGGAGAATGTGATATTGAAATTCGGGGAATTCCCTACAATGCAATCACAGATTCGGGAGCAGTTGTGTTGGCTATTTCATTAAGAGTGGTCGAAAGGGTAGGTAGGAAAAACGACCTGATCATGCTTTCTGAGAAAGATCAGCTCGTTTCGGCTGATGAAGAAAGAATTAAAACCGTGGGAAGGATGACCGATGTCGCTTTCCGATTGGGGAAAGTGCACACGCTTGGGGATGTCGTAGTACTAGATGTCAGAACGTCTGACGTTCTTTTCGGACTTCCCGCTCTTGTGGCGTTACGAGCAAACCTTGATTTCGAACAACGATCGATCGTCCTCCGAAATACAGGAGGAAAACCCTACGTCGTGCCTATGCGATTGACCCTTCGCACTACCATAAACACGGTCCCACGGGTTTCACCGATGATGGCAGGGACTCTCCGCATGATCCCCTGGGATGAATCCGCAGACGGAAAGTCATCAACGAATGATGCGGACAACAGTGACGAAGATGATCCGGAGATCTTGAAATTAGCACGACAGCGCGTTCACTACCCCCCGCCCAAAACGATAGCAAGAACGATGCAATTGACCAGCCGAAAAATTCAAAGGACCAAGGCAATAATCCTGGGTGAGCCCCTCGTGCAGATTTCGAGGATGGTTGACTCTTTGGAACCCCCTCAAACTCTGTACGAAGCAATCACCCCTCTCCTCGCCAGGTATAGCGACAAAAAGCATTATTGCGACATTACGGAACTTTAACGGAAGTACCTAAGTCTTTATTGACATCTGCTAAAGAAGTGAGATTGTTATGCTTGGGGGCGGAAGCAAGCTTTCTGGAACCCCCTGGGCGTTTCGAGGCAGAAACAGACGGACTGGGGATAAAGATCGCAACTAAGAACGTGCCATGGCAGGATGTTTGTGACGGGATTACCCCGGAAGGACACGTGGCAATCCGGGAAGAAGATGCCCTGATGATGGTCACAATGTTCTCCTGGCGATCGAACCATTCGTTCATCTCGGCGCCTCCGCCCGACGTGGCAAAACAGACACGCACGAAACAACTTGATGTTCGAATCGGGGATCAACTTTTTGAACTACACGTTCCACAGTACGTACCGGATGAAATCCACCGGGTAATTGCGGATATTCTAACGGAATATGAAGGAGAGATTAGCGTGACACATTGGTCTGTCGTTAGTAATCCAACATGAAATTCAAACGGGAAATCACTCCCCGATTCATTGCAAACCTTACCGGTATTCCTTGATTGAACGCAAAAAAACTCTCGAACGAATTCGGGAATTCGAAACCAGCGGCTGGATTGAACCCGCCACCGGACCTTGCATGGGTTCCATCATATTCTGGTTAAAAAGGAAGATTGGTCGAAGACGGCCTTCGTGTTGTCCGAGGGCACGTGGCAGTGGGTTCGGTGTCCAATGGGGATTTGCAATGCGCCTGCCACATTTCAACAAGCGATGAACATGACGTTCCAGAACTTCGTCAACAAGACACGGCTGACACAAGGGATGATTAACTTCTGTGTGATTATGTACATGGACGACATCTTGGTCTATTCGGAAACCTATCACGGACACGCGCTGTCAAGCGCATCAGTCCGACACCGCACCAGGGCAGCGCAAGACCCTTCCGGCCGCGTCACGCAGGAGTTGGTCTAAATCCTAGTCGCGAATACATGATGGAGCTTCCGCAAGCCGCTCCGGCCGAGTGCCCAGCCATACCTCTTGCGAGCCCCTACGACACAATAGGGCCTACGCGAGGCACGACTTACCTACACCTTACGGGAGCTGTCACCTCCCTTCGGTGGGCGTATCCTCGCCGAGCTACCAGTCCACAGTACGAAAGCTAATCAGTTGCAATCGCTGAGGTGGACCAGCCGAGGGCGTTTCTCGTTCGCTGTAGCATAGGGGGTACGCATGGTAATACGCCGCTATCGACCCGCACGCGAACCGACAGCTTGGGGGGTTGAAGTCCCAAGCGCGATTCGACTTCGGTCGACTAGGACGCATCCCACACACACCACGCGCACACCACTCTAACAACCTCCTCAACACACACACACACACGAAACGACACAACACAAAACAACGCGACAACGCTCCTAGTCCTTCGGTAGCCATCCCATAACTTTCCGATGCGGAAATCGGATAGGCGTCGCGCGCGAGACTTAGTATAAAACCGCGCAGCTGCAGGGCAAACTCATATCGACTCGCAATGCAAGCGTACGCAAGCGGTCGCGGTGATGGCGTACTATGTAGTACCCATACTCATGCGGGCTTCGTTAATCTCAAGGATCGCATTCGACACTCAAGTGTCGGCTGACACACGCCTTGAGGGTTAATCTCTCGACGCTGGACAACCGCCATGCGCTGTTGAAGACAACACCCTCTTCTGCACCCTGTGCAGAGGGGTTGAGTAGACAGCTTTAAGCTGTCGTGGCGGTCGAACATCAAGGGGCTTAACTTTGATGGCTGCCACGAACTACAACGTCCAACCATACAACTCTAAAAAAAAGCAAGGGTAAGAAGGGACCCCCCCCCCCCCTCCGTTTTTTCTCTCAAGACACATTCTGGTTAACCCTTATGCTTAAGTATAGGTCTCTCAAATACTCAGAGCGCTTATAAGTATACAAGGGTTAAATATATAGGACGATCACTTCTCACAGTCACAGTGGGGCTCATCTCAACCATATATGTATGTAATCGCAGGCAGTCACATCCAGAAGCCGAACCACAACCATACCTGCAATCACATCAAAGATTCATCCAGAAGTCCACACACTATACGGAGTCAACCCCAACCACCTTCGACACTCATACCCCTCGCTTTAGCCATGCAAGCCCCAAAACTCCTGTCCAACCAACCTTAATTAAATACGGAGTACCTTCGTTAAATGACCATTCAATAAAAGTCCGGGTGAAACCATAATGAAACAAAGAAAATCACCAGGGCTAAAACCTTTCAGGTTGGGTGTGGAGGGTGAGTTGGAATTGAGTCGTAAACCGGCGAATCGGCAACCGACCTTTTATCAGTGATAATAGATGGTGACCCTCAAGAGATCAACCTGAATCTGGTCTTGACCTTGAGTCAGACGATCAAGAGGACCTGTAACACATGACAGGTCAAAGCCCCAGGCTAAACCTATGAGTTCATAAAGGACAATCTCCATATCATGATCTTTACCCAAATCATCCTTGTTAACTATGTTTAAGCCTATCTCTAAGCAATATAGCAAAATCTTCCCTTAGTCAGAGTGGATTTATCAAAAATCCTTACTTATTAAAACATATTCGACCTCTTTTAATCTAAAGAAAATTTCGGCAGCGCTTCCCGTAGGGGAAGTGTCTTCCCAAAATTTATATAAGTTCAGATACAAAACAAAAATAATTTTCAACTATGGAAAGTCAAACTATGTCTAACTTCATGAAATAACAGAAATTTGGGTAGCATTCCCTTTATAAAGGGAGGCTTTCCAGATTTATACTAAGTCAGATATAAAGGCAGAAATAATCTCTAACTCTGGAAAGTCAAATTTTATCTAACTCGCTGAATCAATAGAAATTTGGGCAACACTCCCTTTAGAAAGGGAACCTTTCCAAATTTATACTAAGTCAGATATTAACTCGAACAACAGCTCGACCTCAACTTTAGACAGAATTTAACTAACTCCTTAATTTTGTAAAAATTTCGACAGCACTCCCTCTAGAAAAGTGTTATTCCAAAATTTATACAAGGTTAAGTTCAGATTCTGAAAGTAACTTTGACTTCCCAAAGTTCAATTTTGCCCAACTTCCTGAATTAGCAAAAAATTTGGGCAGCACTCCTTTTAGAAAATGAGACTTCCTAGATTTTAACTAAGTCGAATAGGAGAAAAGACAAAGCTGAACTTTTGACAAGTCAAAATTCAACTAACTCCTTGGATTTGTAGAAATTTCGGCAGCGCTTCCCATAGAAAAAGTAGCTTGCTGAGATTTATACAAAGCCAAGTATAAGAAAAAAATCTTAAAAAATACAGGAATTGAACTAAGTAAAAAAAAGATACTACAGAAAATGCAGTAATCGACACTTACTCCTATGGCTCTAGCAAATGACAAGCAACTAAAGCAACTACCTATCAACCTGAAACTCAGACTAAGTAGTGGTCTCACTCAGTCACACGCAAGCCAAACCAAAAATGTAAGTACTCTAACCATCCCAAGTTTATTTCATACAGATAGTTTGTGAATTTTTTTAAGTTTTTAAATTCTTATACCCTTCTTACATAAGACATAGAGCTTGACCATTCACAATAGAAACAATGTCCAACTTGTCTTCAAGGTATACGCGAACAGGTTGCACAACTACTTCTTTCTTCTTTTGGGCATATGACTAGGTCATTCGTCATTGAAACAATGTTAAGCCGCCCTGAACTATTTAATAACCAAAATTTAGTATTTCTCTGATTTTGTTTTCAAAAGGAAAAGGCAAATATGGGCAGGGGACTGAACCATTCACCATGGAAACAATGTTCAACTTGCCCAGGCTATTTCCATTTATACTTTACACTTTTCTCTTTTCTCTTCTTAATGTTATAACTTAGCGTTGGACCATTCACCTTGAAAACCATGTCCAGCTGCCAGTTCACATACAAATATATATAACATATTTTCCCTTTATACTCATTTTAATTTATATGCGTGGTTTTCAGGCTAAACCATTCACCATGGAAACAATGCTTAGCCTTAGACCATAAATCCTCCCTCTGAATAAACAAGAACTTAAACCCCTTTAATCAGACAAACCCCCAGAGTTAACTAGAGCAACCAGGCCATTCGCCATGGAAACAATGCCTGGTTCCCTAGAAAACAACTAAACAAACACAACAACCAGGCCATTCACCATGGAAACAATGCCTGGTCCTTCAGAAAACAGTCAAATAAACACAGCCCTGAGTCATTCAACATGGAAACAATGCTCAGGCTTTTGGTTGACTCTTCCAAACGCATGCAGTCTACCTTCCTCCCACCTTTCCCCAGTTTATCCCTTGTCTGCTTTCAGTCAGAATAAAGAAGGAACTTGAACTTCACTCTCACACACTTTTTCCCTTTAGTCTGATTATGTCTTGAAGAGAAAGCAAAAATCATAGGAACAACACATGCATACGACAATCATACTACAGGGAGATAGACAAACATGGGTAGTAGTGGGTTATACAGCTGAAGTGAATTTACCTGATGGTTCCCTGCCTCCAGAACTCCTCCTGAGTTCCGGCAGAGCTCCCGCAATCGATGGGTAAGCTCCCCACAGAGCCTTGACGCGGACTTACGGGTTGCAATCCTCCCTGCCACCTTCCTCTCGTAACCACAAGACTAGACTGAGAGTTAGAAGGGCAGAAGAAGAAGGTTTGAGACTCTCAGATACCGGAGGGGTGCTCTCAACCTCACAGGAGAGGGCCTTGCAATCTTCAGCTCCTGAGGGCCCCGCAATGGTGGCCAGGGTCGCAGTAGCTTGGTAAGGCGCTGCCCGACCGCGATCTGTCGTCTCCCCGGTGGCTCAGCACGCAGCTAAAGTGACGACACCCAGCGACTTGCAGCAGTCTGCACTCAGTCAGGCGGACCAGCTACAGCAAGTTGGGCCTCGCCTCTCGAACCAACAACAACCCTCCCAGCGACACAGTTCGAGCCTACCACCCAGCTTGCTCCAACTGCAGCGCTTCGCGGGTTGAACAGTATCTGGCCACGGCGTAGGCCACAAGTAGCAGATCAGAGATACAACCCTTCGCTTCTCCCTCTCCTTACCGCCCGCTTGGCTAGCACCACTCATAGAGCCCTGGAAAGGTTTCTCAATCTGTCAACCAAGACTCAACAGCCACCCGACGAATTATCCCATCAACCAAACATGATCATGCACTCAGTATCGAGTCACGTGTCCCTGCATCCCCTGGGCTCGGTACACCACAGTGGCCCAATCCCAGGAGGCCTGCAGTCTTCCTGTCTGTGGCAACACGAGGAGATCCTCCCCTACCCAGTGTCCGGCTCTCATCTGCATCATCGATGGGAAGGACCGAACGAACCTTCCGCTAGCAGGTGGTAGGAGGCATGCACGCAAAAAGGTAACGAGGCACTGCTACCACCGCCAGGAGCCATGCCCCGATTGACAGGTAGCCACCCTACCTTCCCGACTGGTCACACGCCGGTTGGAACGAATCCGCAGCTGAAAAACCGACCGGGTGCATCACCACCTTACTGCCCCGTTCCCCTTGCCCGACTATTACTGCTTACCATTCGACATCCGCCCACCAACTCCAAAGTCTAAGCTCACCACCCGAGTCGCCCCAGGCCAAAGCCACGGATCCACTATCCCCCATACTCAGTTCATTAGAACAAGCAAAAACTGTCACGAATCTACCACTAGAACACGGTCAGATGCATTCACTGTTGCTCAGTCGAAACCGTCACGCACCACATCCTCTCTCTACCTCCTCGTTCACCCCTTCACTCCTAAAACTAACAACGCTACTGAACTCGCCTTGCCCTAGAACCCCAGGTTAGCCTCTTCACTCGCCCAATTTCATCAAGAAACGGGCAAGATACAAAACTTTCCTCCTTCGTTCACTTCCCTCCCTTCGACCATCGCGCAACCCATCTTTCTTCTAACTCTCAATCCTCCAACTCTCCCGCTATTCTAACCTCACCGTCTGATTCGCCTTACAACAAAACCTCATGATCGATTCTTTCCCTGCCCGTTTTCGTAGAGAGTCGAGCACACTAGGAGTCTCACCGTCTGACATACGTCTGCCATAGCCATCACTCAGGGCAGCTCGTTCCTCACTAGCCCCCTATCCTATGAACTTAACGCAAAAACTGACTTCGCCATTAAGTTTGCCCAGCCCCAAATCCCCTAAAACGCACCTCCTCCCGCCGTATCCTACCAAGAGTCGGGCGAGTTCCGTACTCCCTCACTCTCTCCTCACCCATTCCACCATCTCGTCCGCCGAACGTACCGGGCCCAGATCCACACCCACATCCGTTTTCGCCCCATGTTCGTTCCTCAACGCTCCGCTATCTGCCTTTCCCCCGTCACTCTCTTCCTACCCCGAGTGCACCTCCTTTCTTTCTAACCTCTAATCTCATTAATTAATCGCTAATTTTAACACCGGGATTACGTTCGTCCTCCTTCAAACCCCCAATCTCGACTCCTCTTGAATCTCGCGAGCCACCCGGTTCATGTTGCGCCCTGGCTCGCGTCCCCGCCATTTCTACTTTCGAAAGTACCTGGCGCGTTAACCCGTCCAAGTTCATTTTGTTTTCCTCTTCTATGTGATCGTCGATGCCTCCTCCCCTCTGCTCCTAGCACTGTCGCGTTCCCACAGTAGCATCCTCCTCTCTTGATGTCTGCTCTGACCCCCTGTAGTCCCTCCCCTGTCTTCACCTCCGGGCTCACCCCGACGCCATCCCGATTCAGGTTCGTTCATTGCCCCGGTTTCCTACTAACTCGTCTTTGCCAACCTTTTCACTGCGCTCTCTTTTACTTAGCGTAGTCCGACGACCAGCGGCCCGTCATGCTAGCGTTGCGCACCAGCCGTGCTCCAACCCAAACACCCGGTAGTGTTGGCTGACACCGACCGTCGGACGGTAGTCATGGAAATTGAAATCCGCCAAGCAGTGCGTAGCAAATCCCCTGCCCGTCTCATCTGAAGCATGCAACCTACGCTCCGCTGTCGGGGCGACTCCTATTCCTTTGACAAGTGGGTGGTCACCGGGCCTCCTGCAAAGCCGTAGCATCAACCTGGGCAAAACGGGGCCCTAGCGCAGACCTTGGCGGTAGTAGCAAATATTCAAATGGGAACTTTGAAGGCCTTCACGTGAACCACGGCCTGGGCCCTCTGGCTGCTGTCCTGGCGCCCCCTAGCCTCTGCTTAGGCATAGTTCACCCTCCATACGGGTCCCAGCAGGCTTGCTCACACTCAATCCTCTTGTCATAAGTCGGGGGCAATTAGGTTGGGCGCCCCTTTGGGCCCACGGCACCCAGACTTCCTCCTCCACGTGGCCGGTCACATCAACTCGCACGCCCGCTGAGCTCCTCGGCCCTTGTTTCGAGACGGGTAGGATAGAAGAATTTCGTCGGCATAATGAACGCACAGGAACCCGTAGGCCAGCCAAAAGGGGTGCGTGCTCAAGGTCCTCGACTGTCGGAATGGCCACTCAATCCGGCACCACGTTCAAGCCAAATGGGCGTCGGCACCACTGATTGAATCCCGTTGATGGCAAAACCAAAGGGGATAGCCCCACGGCCCTCAACCCCATCGGCTCCCTCCTCGATGCTCCGTTGCCGCTGCGTCGGTGCTCGCCGGCCTCGATCCCCGAACCTTCGTAGTGTCAGTCCAATGTCGTAACCTATAGGGCTAAGCCCAAGCCTGAGACCAGTGCCCGCAGAGTACCATACAAGACCGTGCGGCGCGGCGCTTTGGGTCAACAAACCGGCTGCGCGGCTCCAAGTGTCCGCGCCGGCTTGCTTATACCATGCCATAATTGCCCCGCGCGCCATCCTATGACATCCCGCTCACCGCACGAAATTGCGCCGTTATTGTCGATGCCGTCGTCGGGGTCGTTCTCTGCACGTGCGCTCGACTCAGTCAAATGTACCAATCAAAAGAAAACATCCTTAATTCCTGCTTAATCAAAAATAAATAAATAATAATAATATCACCAAGCAAAACGACCGAGGTCCGGGCCGACTTTACGATCAACAACAAAAAAGAATTACGCGCGCCTTAAACCTGTGCGCCCACGCACTCGCTATTGTGGTCAACCACCCAGTCAACGCAATTACAGAC
Organism: Chara braunii; assembly: GCA_003427395.1. Lineage (NCBI taxonomy): Eukaryota > Viridiplantae > Streptophyta > Charophyceae > Charales > Characeae > Chara > Chara braunii. Next base: position 328,496 of record BFEA01000134.1, read on the forward strand.
GCAGCCGCGTTTAGCGCGGTATACTTAAACTCTAAACCAAAACTATTTTCTGTCACTTACAAAAACCAGGGCGGATACCCTTGTAAGGGTATTTGCACCGACAGCTTACCGGACCATATTAAGCGACATTCCCGCGCTTCACCAAATCAGAAAGCTATAAATCCATCCATACTCCAAATATTGATGAAAGAGGAGCCAATCCGATTAGCCGACAAACACAGGGTAGAGGTCTCCAACAAACCATGCCTTCACAACTATATGCTGCCAGATTTCTAACCCGTACCTCTCACCGCCCAGAAATTAGGACGCTGACAGCATAAGTTCCAAAGACCTTCCCAATCGTCATCTCCCTGGTCCTAGACAACCTTCGACTTCTCGTTGGGTATCCCTAGTCCTGGCAAAAACTAGGGACGCGGGGCTTAATCGAGACCTTTGAAGGCACTATCACCTTCCTTCTCAAAAAATCTCTCGCAATCAAATACGCATAAGTATATATGTATACTTAATGTCCGCTCAGCTATTTCTGCAGTCTAGTACAGAAAGGCTAGGTCTCCATCTTGGTCCACCGTAGCCTGGCTGATCGGGCTAGTATTACGGCCCACCGCATTGTTATTTAACGACAGTACCCCTCGTTCGTTACGCAACGATAGGTTTTCTCCTGATAAGCACTCAATCAGGACCTCCCAAAATCTCAACCTTCACTATCACACGGAGTAATTTCCCTGGGGCGGGTAACTCCCCTTAAACTCTTACCACGAGGTCCCGCAGCCAGGTTACGCCGGCTAGCAGCCATCCAATGGGGTTACGCCCTAGAGGTACTAACTTCTTTTTCGTTAGCTTGGCCTTTCTTCAATGTGTCCCATAACTAGCACAGGTGGTTAGACGGAGCGTCACAAAACAAAATTACAGCCCCACTGCGTGATACGCAGCGGTCCGAAAACATTTACCAGCCCTTCCACAATAGACATGGCATCCTTCGCATGCCCACAAACAAAATCACCGCTAGGTGCACCAGGCCGTGATCCCTGACTTGATCAGAGCCAGCAGCCACCTGTCTTGAGACGTCTCTCGCCCTGCACTCATTGCGACTTTCTCAAATATTCCAAGCAAAAGTGGCCCTATTCGTCAGACTTTATCACTCATAAGACAACTTACCATGCCATAAATTTGTTTACTCACCTTTGAAGGTGAGTCTTCCAACAACAAAAACATTCTCTCTTCCAAAAATCCAAGGGGCTCTCATCATAAAATAAAACACCCCCTCTTCGAAAAATCACGAGGGGTCTCACCACAGAACAAAAACACTCCCTCTTCCAAAAATCACGAGGGGTCTCATCATAAAACCAAACCCCCCTCTCCTCAAAAAAATTCGAAGGGTTCTCATCATAACACACAACATCCTCTTTTCCAAAAATCCAGGGGTCTCTTCATAGAACAAAACATCACTGAGAGACCACCTTATGGGTCCTCGTCACAACTTAAGAAATCAACAACCGGCATGGTGAAGCATTCGAGTCTCAATGACTCATAAATCTTCTAAAAATCCTCACAGTTTTTCACAAACAGGCTGCACTTCCTCCCCTTATACTATGCCTTATCAGTTGCTCGTGGGCAGGTCGCACAAGTATACCGAGGAGTAGACAATTTTGCTTACAATCATATTCACAGTACCCATAGTAAGATAAGATGTTTTTCACACATTGTCCACACAAACCCACCATACATCAAAGTACAACCACACATGTGAGAGAGACAAGTGATCGTCACATATAAGAATGGTCCCTGAAGAACCTCATCATAATATACACTCAGGGAATAAAATGTCTCACACAGAAAGTGTCTCCAAATCATAGCTCACTCAACTCAAGCCGTACCAAACTCACGCTGACAATTATCCCTAAAATACATATCAGATTTGTCTCTCAAAGCCCAGGGCGTAGGCCACCTAAATATGTACATGCCTCATCTAGATCGCCTGAATCTTCAAGACCCTCGCTCAGTAGGAACACAAGAGTTCAAATCTAGACTAATAACAATCGTCAAAAGGTCCTCTAAGTCTAAGAGGGTATCATATAGAGCCTAAGCTGACGCCTCACAAAGATATACAACCAATTACATAGGCAAACCAGCCCTACCTCTTCAACTCCTCCTAGTTTTGCCTATATAACTGAGCCCTAAGTCCATCTGCGGACTTCTCTACTATCCTACCCTGTATATCATACATCTTACCCCCTGCTTCTGAGACCTTCCCTTCTGCCTTATTCTCAAGGAACTCGAGACAGTCCAGAGCCAGATGCACGCCCCTCTTGCAGTAGAAGCATAGTTGATCAACCTTCCTCTTGAACTTCTTCTTCCGGGGCTGAGGAGGTGGCGATGAAGGAGATCCTACCATAGTACTGACACCCTCCTGCCGCTCTGATCGAGGGGTTGTGGTACTAACAACCTCCTGCTGCTCCATCCCAGGAACCGGTCCCCCAGACCCAGATTCAGTAGCCCAAGATCCCAGTCTGCTCCTCAAATCTCCTGTCGCCGGGACGTATTCAGGCGTGTCCAACCTCTGATGACTCCTCTCGAGTATCTCTCGTGGTACTACCATGGGATGCTCCTCAATCTCCTCTGGCCCATACTAAGGCGTGCCCAACCTCGGGAGCCCGCCCTCGATGGCACCCTCCGCCTCAATCCTCATCTCTCTCTCAAGAGGCTCCTCTATCGTTTGCTCGGATGAAAACAAACTCGCCTCCTCCTGCATGGTATGCATTGCCTCAAGGAGCACGCCCATGGAACCCTCTGCTGAGCCCTGAGTCGGCTCACTGGTAGATGGTGGTAGCCCCTCCTCAACTGCCAAAGGTACGACTGGGCCCACCGCTGCTACAGGCTGTGTCGCGAGCTCGGTAGGGGCTCTGAACTCAAAGGCCTCTCTTTCCGCCTGTCTCTGGGCTCTCGCCTCCTTTCGCTCCAGGATAACTCTCCCCATAGGTGGCTGCTGGCGAGGCTCTGCTGCAAATGGCTGTCCTGGTAACCCATGTCCTCGCTGCCTCTGCTCTCCCTGCCTGTTGCTCTCTGGCTTGTCCACCTTTCCCTGGGTTTGTTGCCTCAGGCTCTCAATGATAGCTGCCTGGCTGGCCACCAATGCCCTGAGTTCCTGAATTTCCACCTCCATAGCCTCCAGACATACTCCATGACTTACTTCCTTTATCTTCTTCCCTGCCAGATCGCCCTCCAATAACAAGTGTCGGTCAAAAGTTGTCTTGGTCAGGAACTTGATTTTGCGATCTAACCTCTCTTCCGTCTTCCTGGCTACCCCAAACCCGGCTCTGACTGGCGACGGAAGTTGCTCTCCTTTCTGCTCCCAGAAGTCCCTCCACATCTCTGGGATCTCCGAGGCCCTAGCTGGCGTGCTGGGTGGCTGACCTGGGAGCGCTCCTGCTGCCTCCGATCTCTGCCTCTCCTGCTGCTGCTTCGGAAGTGTCCCCGCCGCCTCCAACCTCTGGCTCTCTTGCAATACCTATTCTATCCTCCTGGTTCTTCTCGCCCTCTTTTCCTCTGTTGTCTCTCTAGCTGGCGCCCTTTCCCTCGTGCAGAGGTCGACCCTCTTCGGGATCTCTGCCTCCATCTTCTTCTCGGGTTGGCACGGCTCTTGGCGCGGCTCTGCAGGTGCTGGCTCTTCCAGGTCTGGATGCTCCAGGGCATGAGCTGCTAGGTGCCTGTCAATCAGGGTCAAGGCTTCTCTCCTCCTTTCTGCTCTCCCCTATGGCAAAGGGGTCTTTTCTGATGAAGGCAATGGGGCCTCCTCTCTCTGCAACCTCTCCCCTGCCTGGCGAGTGCTCCCTGGTGCATCTCCGAGTCACAAACCCACCGCTGACGTCTGAGGGGGCGTGTCCTCTCCAACCTCTATCACTTCCTTCCCTTCACGTCTCCCCTCATCGCCTACTAGCTCTCTATCTCGCTGAGTATCCTGGACCTCCTCCTGTGGCACCTCCTCTCGTGGCACCCCCTCTCGAGGCACCTCCTCTCGTGGCACCTCCTCTCGAGGCACCTCCTCGTGTGGCACCTCCTCTCGAGGCACCCCCTCTGCCTGCTCTCCACGCTCCCCACCCTGAGGCGACGCTTTCCACCGAGAGATATCCAAATGCGCCTCCAACACCCTCAAGTGCCTCTCAGATGCTGGCGGCTCCTCCTGTGTGCGTGCTGGCGACCTCCTCAATCCACCCTCGGTAAACCGATGAAATTCCACTGGTCCCAACCCACACTCAGGGTACGCCCCTCGCTCCTCAGCCTCTGGTTCCGGCTCTGGTTCCTCCTCTTTCCTGGCTAGGGCCTTCCGCCCTCCTCGAGATGGTCCCGCCTCCCTGGGCTCAGGGTCCCTCTGCATCTGACTCCTCTGACGCCTCTCGACTCTGGGCTAAGGGGGCTCTGGCCGTCGAAAGGCCTCTCTTAGATGTGCCTCGCAGCTCTCCCAATCCCGGGCCATGTCTCTGACCTGCTTAGCAAGTGGCCTCTCCGCCTTTTTGGTCAGAGGGGTAATATCCTCGCCCACTCATCTCTCGGTGTACCCCGCCCCTGCATGAACCACTCAAAAGCGGGAATAAAGTATGTCGCATTTCCGATCTCTAGGCGGATCAGCCTGCCATCTGGTCCCACAGGCGAGGGTCGCAGCTCCTGTATCCTCATCTCTATCTTTGACCTCGTCGTCGCCTCCCTCCGGATCCGTGCGACGGGCTCCTCGAATCTGCCGACTCCCCTCAATCTCTCAATCGTCTGAGCCACGGTCCAGCCCATACGCCTTGCATGCTCCCAGAAATTGTCCAGGAATAGCTCGATGTCCCTATCATCGTACACTGGAGTACTCTCTCGATGGCGAGGCCCATGCTGCTCATACCCTCCTGATGCGCCCAACGGCCTCCGAGGCGGCCGTGTCCCCTTCCCTCCTCTGGGCATGGCTGTCTTCGTAAAGTCGGACCTGCACAACAGGCGAAGGAGACAACAGACACACATTGGGTAAGCAAACAGGTGATAATCAAAGCAAGCCCAGACCAGACCTTACTCATGCAGCATGCATCCTATCTGACCTACACATCCTATCGCTTCTATTCTAAAGGCAATTAGATAATCTCTCTTACCTCTTCTCTCGCCACAAATTTCTTCAATCGCGTTCCAGATACCTAATCCTTCCACTCAGTCTCATTTAGCTCCTCAATCTGGTACGTTCCAAAATCTCCGACCCGTACGATCCGGTAGGGACCTAACCACCTCTTATCGAGTTTCGTGGACCACTGTTTTTCCAACGATGAATCGTAGAGAAGCACGACATCACCAACTGCCAAGGGTACTTTCCTCACTCGCGCAGACTAATCTCATCGAGCCTTATCATCCATACGGTTTCTCGCCACCTGATCAGACGCCTCCTGGATCCTTTCTCATATCGCCCCTATCAGCTGCGCCCGGATATCGAGCAACTCTTCAAATGACAGGCTAACTTCCAGATTCGGACGCGTCCATGTCTTAAGAAAGCTTTCGATAGGGAAGGTGGCGTGCCTTCTGTACCACAACGTCGCAGGTGCCTACTTGGTGGATTTTTTTACTATAATGTTGTCCACAAAAAACGCCGCCCTTAGGTACCTTGGCCATTGATTAGGCCTCCCTTCGGTCCACTTAGCCAGAAGGCTCGTAATGGTACTATGTCCTCTCTCCACGGGAGCATTTGCCTGGGGGTGCGCGGCCGTGGTGTAGTTGGCTGCCACACCATACCTTGATAACAGTTCTTGCACCTCCTAGCAGGTAAACTCCAATCCCCTGTCCATTACAAATTCTCTGACGAAAGGATAGCGCAGGCAAAACTCCTCGATGCAGCTCACCAGGACTGACCCGGTCTTTGTGCGAATAGCACGCCCGTCTACGAAGCCAGACAGATTATCGCGCGCATCGAAGATATAGTTATAGCCGTGATCCCCAAGCAGCATAAAAAGTAGATTGAGATGCACTACAGCCCCCACCTCTCGCTCTAGCCTTGGATGCAGCGACTCTCCTTGCCTTAAACGGGATCTCTCCTGGCAAGGTACGCAAGATCGGCAGAACCTCCCGACCATGTCCATCATCCAATCCCAGTAGTACAGCTCACTTATCTTGGCATACGTGGCTTGTACCCTCGATGCCCTCCTGCAGTGCCATTGTGAAGCACTGCTACAACGTCGATTTGACGATTCGTACCGCAGACGACTCTCCTGGGATTCTCCACTTCTCTTCTCACGAAAAGGTGGCCGTCTCGCACTAAGTAGCGCTGCAGCATCCTCAGAGCCCTATCGCTTGCAACCCTTAGCCGCATTTCGCAGGACAAAAGAAGTCCCAACTCTAGGTAGATCCCATCATACTCCTTAATCCCCCCCTCCTCGAACTCGTTGTCCTGGCTCTCGGGCACTTCGTCCACATTCCCTGCCGGGTTCAACGAGCCTGACTGGTCTAGGCTTTCCTGCAATAACGTGTTGACGAGGAGATACATTCCTCCCATCTGGTTCTCATGCCGTTCTACCTGGCCAGGTCTTTCCTCAATCGTCCTCACATTCCTCCCATCTGGTTCTCATGCCGTTCTACCTGGTCAGGTCTTTCCTCAATCGTCCTCATATCCTCCACCTGGCTATGCGAGCTGGTCAGCGCTAACTCCATCATCCACCTGTGTGTCCGAAATCCGATTCAACGGGGGTTTAGAGTTGAACGGTTCAACTCTCGTTGAACCCCCGTTTCAACTCCGCGTTATACCCCGTTACAACATGGTACAACTCGGCCCGCGGATTTTTTTTTCGCCGCCAAAAAATAACTAAAAAAAAAATAAACAAATATGGGGGTGTAGGTTTTTTTTTTCTCTACATACCCATATTTTTATTTGTATTTTTTTGGTATTTAAATTATTTTAAAAAAATCAAAAATAAAACGAGACTCAAAATACATAGATTTTTTTTATTTTTTTATTGATTGATTGATTGATTGGTTGATTGATTGATTGGTGGGGGATGGGTCGCCCCCCCC
>BFEA01000134.1:335665-348167 GCA_003427395.1 Chara braunii
ACACACACAATATCCCGACTTCCCTCCTCCCCGTATCCCGACTCTACCCCGCCCTATCATGATGTAGCTTCCGCAAGCCACTCCGGCCGAGTGCACCAGTCATACCTCTCGCGAGCGCCTACGACAGGATAGGGCCTACGCGAGGCACGACTTACCTACACCTTATGGGAGTTGTCACCTCCCTTCGGTGGGCGTATCCCCGCCGAGCTACCAGTCCACGGTACGAAAGCTAATCAGTTGCAATCGCAGAGGTGGACCAGCCGAGGGCGATTTTCGTTCGCTGTAGCATAGGGGGTACGCGTGGTAATACGCCGCTATTCGACCCGCACGCGAACCGACAGCTTGAGGGGTTAAGGTCCCAAGCGTGATTCGACGTCAGTCGACTAGGACGCATCCCACATACACCACGCGCACACCACTCTAACAACCTCAACACACACACACACATGAAACGACACAACACAAAACAACGCGACGACGCTCCTAGCCCCTTGGTAGTCATCCCATAACTTTCCGATGCGGAAATCGGATAGGCGTCGCGCGCGAGACTTAGTATAAAATCGCGCGGCTGCAGGGCTAACTCATATCGACTCGCAATACAAGCGTACGCAAGCGGTCGCAGTGATGGCGTACTATGTAGAACCCATACTCATGCGGTCTTCGTTAATCTCGAGGGTCGCATTCGACACTCAAGTGTCGGCTGACACGCGCCTTGAGCGTTAATCTCTCGACGCTGGACAACCGCCATGCGCGGTTGAAGACCACACCCTCTTCTGCACCCTGTGCAGAGGGGTTGAGTAGACAGCTTTAAGCTGTCGTGGCGGTCGAACATCAAGGGGCTTGACTTTGACGGTTGCCATGGACTACAACGTCCTACCATACAACTCTAAAAAAAAAGCAAGGGTAAGAAGGGACCCCCCCCCCCCTTTTTTTTCTCTCAAGACACATTCTGGTTAACCCTTATGCTTAAATACAGTAGGCCTCGCAAATACTCAGGGCGCTTATAAGTATATAAGGGTTAAATATATAGGACGATCACTTCTCACAGTCACAGTGGGGCTCATCTCAACTATATATGTATGAAATCGCAGGCAGTCACATCCAGAAGCCGAACCTACCATACGTGCAATCACATCAAAGATTCATCCAGAAGCGCACACACTATACGGAGTCAACCCCAACCATCTTCGACACTCACACCCCTCGCTTTAGCTATGCAAGCCCCAAAACTCCTGTCCAACCAACCTTAATTAAATACTCAGTACCTTCGTTAAATGGCCATTGAATAAAAGTCCGAGTGAAACCATAATGAAACAAAGAAAATCACCAGGTCTAAAACCTTTTAGGTTGGGTGTGGAGAGTGAGTTGGAATTGAGTTGTAAACTGACGAATAGGCAACCGACTTGTTATCAGTGATAACAGATGGTGACCCTCAAGGGATCAACTTGAATCCGGTCCTGGACTTGAATCAGACGATCAAGAGGGTCTGTAACACATGACAAGTTAAAGCCACAGGCTAAACCTATGAGTTCATGGAGGACAATCTCCATATCATGATCTTTACCCAAATGCACCTCCTTTCTTTCTAACTTGTAATCCCATTAATTCATCACTAATTTTAACACAGGGATTACGTTCGCCCTCCTTCAAACCCCCAATCTCGACTCCTCTTCCACCTAACCCTGTCGTGAATCTCGCAAGCCACCCGTTTCCTGTTGCGCCCTGGCTCGCCTCCCCGCCATTTCTACTTCCGAAAGTACCTAGCGCGTTAACCCGTCCGGGTTCGTTTTGTTTTCCTCTACTATCTGATCATCGATGCCTCCTCCCCTCTGCTCCTAGCACTGCCGCGTTCCCACAGTAGCGTCCTCCTCTCTCGATGTCTGCTCCGACCCGCTATAGTACCTCCCCCGTCTTCACCTCCGGGCGCACCCCGACGCGATCCCGGGTCAGGTTCGTTCGTTGCCCCGGTTTCCTGCTAACTCGTCTTTGCCAACCTCTTCACTGCGCTCTCCTTTACTTAGCGCAGTCTGACGACCAGCGGCCCGTCATGCTAGCGCTGCGCACCAGCCGTGCGCCAACCCAAACACTCCGATAATGTTGGCTGACACCGACCGTCGAACGGTAGTGATGAAAATTGAAATCCACCAAGCAGTGCGTAGCAACTCACCTGCCCGTCTCATATGAAGGATGCAACCTACGCTCCGCTGTCGGGGCGACTCCTATTCCTTTGACAAGTAGGCGGTCACCGGGCCTCTTGCGAAGGCGTAGCATCAACTTGGGCAAAACGGGTCCCAACGCAGACCTTGGCGGTAGTAGCAAATATTCAAATGGAAATTTTGAAGGTCTTTACGTGAACAACAGCCTGGGCCCTTCGGCTGCTGTCCTGGCGCCCCCTAGCCCCTGCTTAGGCATAGTTCACCCTCCATACGGGTCCCTGCAGGCTTGCTCACACTCAATCCTCTTGTCATAAGGCGCGGGCAATTAGGCTGGGCGCCCCTTTGGGCCCACGACACCCAGATTTCCTCCTCCACGTGGTCGGTCACCCATCAGCTCGCACGCCCGCTGAGCTCCTCGGCCCTTGTTTCGAGACGGGTAGGATAGAAGAATTTCGCCGGCATACCGAACGCACAGGAACCCGTAGGCCAGCCAAAAGAGGCGCGTGCTCAAGGTCCTCGACTGTTGGAACGACCACTCAATCCGGCACCACGTTCAAGCCAAATGGGCGTCGGGGCACCACTGATATAACGACGTTGATGGGAAAACCAAAGGGGATAGCCCCACGGCCCTCAACCCCATCGGCTCCCTCCTCGATGCTCCGCTGCCACTGCGTCGGTGCTCGCCGGGCTCGATCCCCGAACCTTCGTAGTGTCAGTCCAATGTCGTAACCTATAGGGCTAAGCCCAAGCCTGAGACCAGTGCCCGCAGAGTACCATACAAGACCGTGCGGCGCGACGCTTTGGGCCAACAAACCGGCTGCGCGGCTTCCAATGCCCGCGCCGGCTTGCTTATATCATGCCATAATTGCCCGGCGCGCCATCCTACGACATCCCGCTCGCCGCACGAAATCGCGCCGTTATTGTCGATGTTGTCGTCGGGGTCGTTCTCCGCACGCGCGCTCGACTTGGTCAAATGTAGCAATCAAAGGAAAATATCCTTAATTCCTGCTTAATCAAAAATAAATAAATAATAATAATATCACCAAGCAAAACGACCGAGGTCCGGGCCGGCTTTACGATCAACAACAGAAAAGAATCACGCGCGCCTTAAACCTGCGCGCCCACGCACTCGCTATTGTGGTCAACCACCCAGTCAACGCAATTACAGACGCAGCCGCGCTTAGCGCGGTATGCTTAAACTCTAAACCAAAACTATTTTCTATCACTTGCAAAAACCAGGGCGGATACCCTTGTAAGGGTATTCGCACCGACAGCGCAACACATTGAATGGACATTGGGTGCATTGTGAGACGCTGGGTTCAAGATTGCCCTCGAGAAAAGCGAATTTTTCCTCTCGGAAATTTCGTTCTTAGGCTACGTCGTGACACGTGGAGGATTGCGGCCGGACTCGAGAAAAGTTGCGGCGGTGAAAGAAGCCCCGGTTCCCACTTCACTTACGCAGGTTCGAGCCTTCTTGGGATTGGTGTCGTACTACCGACGCTTCATCAAGGGCTTTGTCGGGATTGCGCGGCCACTAACGAATCTGTTAAGGAAGGACCAGCCTCTCAGTTGGGACGCGGAGTGCCAACAGGCCTTTGCAACCCTCAAGGACGCTTTGGCGACGGCCCCTATTTTGATTCGGTCGGACCCCTCGAAGCAGTTCACTCTCATCACGGACTGGCAACCGGAAGCTATTTCCGCTATTCTAGCGCAGAAGGGGAACGATGATCGTGAACACGTCATCGAATACGCTTCACACACCGTACCGGACGAACGATGGAATGACTCGGCACCTCAAGGCGAGTGCTATGCGGTAGTTTAGGGAATCCAACACTTCCACCCGTATCTCTACGGACAGAAGTTTCGCCTTGCGACGGATCACGAGCCTCTGCTAGCTTTGAAGAAGTTCACCAACTACACGGGCATGATTGGCCGTTGGGCGGTGCGACTACAAGAGTACGACTTCGATATCGTCCATCGAAAGACAGAGCGACACGGCAACGCGGATGGACTGACACGTCTGCATCGGCCTGCTAAGGTACCAAAGGGTGAGGAAATTACACCGTGGAAAGAGTCGGACTTGACCAACGAGCCTAAGTACGAACAGGTCACGGTGCCAGTTATCCCACGTGGCAAGAAGCAAAACGGTGGCGATGGGTGATGGAGGTAACCCCACTTCCCCTCTCTCTCCCCCTTTCTCTTCGTCTCTCCTCTCCCTGCCTGACAAATTTTGTTATTTTTGCGAAGCTATCTCCCGCGTATATTCGATCTCCATGCGTCCTTACGGGGAAGGGTATGCGGATTGGATAGATTGCCGACAGTGTGTCGCGCGAGCCCATGGCTCGTGCATCCAATACAGGAACGATAGTAAACCATGGTCGTGCCCCTTGTGCAGGACCGACAAGATTCCGACTGAGGCTCGTTTTTTGGATGCCACGTCAGAAGGGTTGGAAAGGACCCGGAAGTTTAGAAGGGCCGAAGTATGGACTGATATTGCCTTAATTGCCACCCTAGTAGGTAACCCCCTCCAGGATTTCACCAAGGAAGATCGGAGGAGGGCTAACGAAAGGGCTCGGGATTATCGGTGGATAGAAGGTAGATTGGAAAAACGGAAAATAGACGGCAGTGGGATTTGGATGGTGGTACCACATCCGTTCATGCGGTATGACTAGGTTAAGACAGCCCACGAGGAAACTGCGACCCATTTTGCCGTACGAATCACGGAATCCGCTATCGACAAAAATGGGTGGTACTCGTCCAATATCCGCAACGATGTGAAATACATTGTCGTCAACTATCAAGTCTGCGCCACCGATAAAGCGCCGATTCAGCCACCAAGATCGATCGTTCCCACGGTTGTTGAACGGTCATTTCAAAGAGTGAGCATGGACACTACCGACATAGTGGTGCCCCTTGGCCCTAATAGTTGTGAATATTCAGTCCTATTGGTACTTGTTGACCATTTCTCGAAATGGATCGAAGCGTATCCTTGTCGCACATGACAAGCCACGGAAATCACGCGATATGTCAACCGTTTCCTCGGGATGCATCAGGATACAGAAGAGATCCTGACCGACAACGGGGCCGAATTCAGGGGAGAAGTGTTAAAGATCTGGTCATACGTGGCGTTGCCATACGGAACACTGCACCCCACATATCACAATCCAATGGGCTGGTCGAAAACGCTAACCAGGTGATAAAGAGAGCATTGCGACGAAACATCGCGGCACGGGATCCGAGGCCCTGGTCTGATATCGTCGATCACATCCTGGCGGTCCATCTCGGAACGCCCCACGAATCGACGGGGCAAAGCCCCTTCCAATTAAGGACCAATAGCGTCGCTTGCGTTTTGATACCCAGCCTCCCGGATGAGTCTACATTGAACCGACGGCCCACCAGGGCTACGGCTCGGGACAAGGCCAAACGACACCTAGAGTTAATGGAACGGTCGCTGCCCAGGCTAGCCCGAAAATGACAGAAAATGATCGAACTAGCCCAAGGCCGGCAGGTCCGGAGCGACGAGGCCCGAAATGGGAACTCGGGTCCACGGCCCCAGTACAAATTGGGGGACGTGGCGCAGGTGAGGAAATGTGCTCGCCAGGGTAAGCTAGCGCCACGATTCTTCGGGCGATATCGCGTGATCCAGCTCGACCCCAATGGCGTGGACACCGTGCGTCTCGCCCCTGAAGTCTGCGGCAGTCGATCGGCCCGCCCTATCACACGCCACGTGTCCTATCTTCGCCTCCTCCCCTCTGCTCCATCTCCTTCTCCCTCGGTCTCTCTCTCTGAGGAAGCCAACGACGACGGTGCTGACACTCCGCCATCTCCCTCTCCTTCTTGCTCCCTCTCTGCCACCCCGTCACCCCCGCCATCGCCATGAGCTTTGCCATCGAGCAAGCTTTCAGTGATCAACTGATGATGCCACGGGGAGAGATCTCAGCCATCCGCCAAGTGCATCATCCGCAGATCAGTCCCGACTTCATGCGCCTTGCGCAGTTTTTCTGCACTGCGGGTGTGTACGGCGTGGCAAAGTTCCGGTTCACGAGCAACCCCCAGGTGGTAGTGCTGGCCGAGGCAACGACGTTCCAACGGCGAGCGGCCCCAGGAATTAGCCACGTGTCTACCGTGGTAGTCTTCAGTGGCGACATCACCGCCTTCGAGCCGACGCGGCAAGCCGCCATCAAAAGCACCTTGTACCATTGGGGTCGTGATCTGGCCACTGATTGGGATCGACGGCTCATAAGGCACGGTGACGAGTGCTAACCTGTCGACGACATCGAGGTCAACATGCTGTGCAAGCCACCTGTCGTCCTCCCAGAACTTGCTCCCTTCCAGCCGCGTCGATGAGTCGTGCACCGATCTCGACGTTTTCTCCTCCCTCTCTCTTCCCCATCTTCTGGCAGTCCTCTCACTACCCTCGTCTCTCCTTCCGCCTGGAACCGCTGACACTACCTATCGTTGATCCGGATCGTTGGAGGCTGTGGCGTGAAAGTTCGTTGAGCTCTCGTTCTGCCTGCTACGAGTGGATCTGAACTGGATGTGGGAAGGCGATCAGAGGCCCGCATCAGAGACCGTGGAGTTGCTCGTCATTCAAGCGTGGAAGACAAACGTGGCGGGAGACCTTCTGGGATTCGTCTTTGGAGCAGTGGATCGGGGAAACCGATCACAGATCGTGCGGGAACTTACGATCGTGATCGCGCGACTGGCCGACGAACTCCCCCTCGATATCGTCTCTCAGAGCGACGAAGAGCGCGTGCCATATACCCTCTCAAGGACTCTCGCCCCGAGCCTCCAGTGGTCGGCTTGTATCGAGGAGCGTTGGGCGGACGACCGTTTTCCCTCTCGCAGCGAGTACCTGGACGTCCACAGCCTGACTAATCCCCCCTTCTTTCGGCAACCAACGACGCTCGAGTCGGCGGCGCTAAGAGCGGAAGAGGAGGCGGAAGAAGAATCGGAAGGAGAATTGAGGAGAGAGGCCGGGGAAGCAGCGGTCCGGTTGGCCGAGGACGAGGAAGAAGAACGCGAAGCTGAAGAAGAAGAAGAATAAGAGGAAGCAGAGGAGGAGACTTCGGAAGAAGAGGAGGAAGCCTATAGTGAGCACAGTGAGGGCGAGCTAAGTGAAGAGGACGACGAAGACGACGACGAAGAAGGGGAAAGCGGAGACGACCAGGAGCCGACGCACGACGACGAGCTCGAGTGGGTGCCAGGACCGGATCGAAGAGAAGAGGACCCTGAGGCTGCCGCACAACGCAAGAAAGAGGTCGTGAAGGGAAAGCAGTCGGCGATCGACTCCGCATCGAACGATCCCTCCAAGGATCCCGAGCCGCCCAAGCCGGAACATGGGGACCTTGCTGCCACAACCTCGAGCGCCGCGACGACAAGGCGCCGACCCCGATCCCGATCCCCGTCCCCCTCTGCCTCCGCCCGTCCCCCAATTCGTCAACGTGTCAATAAGGGGCTTCGCCCTTTATCCCCGATCCATATACCACCGTCCCCTTAGCTATCTCTCTTTCAATCAATATTTCCATCGCGTCGTCTTCCCCCGTAACCCCTTCCCCATCGCCACCTTCCGACATTTTTACTCCGCCCGCCAAGAGCTGACAGGCCACCCCCACCCTTCCGCTCGGTGCGCCGTCCCCGATTACCCCCTCCACGTTCTACTCCTTAGCAGCGCGTGGCGAGGCCTTAACCACATAGAGGTTTACTGCATCGTCACGGGGACCTTTCCCGCGTGCGAAGACCATGATCGGTTCCGCACCAACGTCCTCCGAACCCTCGTTTCCCTTTACCCAGACTACCCTGCTTCCCTTCCCCGCAGCGGCCAGCGATTCCCCCGCTTCCATCGCATCGTCCGCTTTCAAGAGCTTCCCTACGACCTCACTGCGATCGGGCGCTTCATACCTGAGCTTACGATGGAGCCGCCTCGCCCTCCCTCATACTCGTACCGCCTTCCTTTCCCCTTTCCGGTTAATTACTGATGTAGCGGTAATGGACGAGTGTCGCGGTGACGACACGAGAAGGATCCCGTCCTTGGATCGACGAAAACCCAATCTGAGGAACTAGTGGCAGAGCAATGTTGCCACGTGGCTGACGTCCACACGCGATTGAACGGTAAGTGGCATAGACTGAGGTGCTCCGCGTGTCGATCGATTAGAGAAATAGAAACGTGTCAACAAGCAAGCAGGAGCTTGCTAATATTGGAACCCCCTGGGCGTCACATATGTGACGTACCACTTTCTGTAATGCGCGATTTTCTGCGCGGTTGCAACGAGGGGTCCTAAGCTGGGAAGATTGGGCCAATTACGGGAAATCGGGATCGGTGGAGAATTGCATCAGTGTCCTCGCTTTTTCGTCCTTTTCGTCACTTCTTTTTCGAATGGTTGGGCACGGAGATGGGTGTGTCTTGGGACGACCGGTTGATTGATTGGTCAGATGGATGTCTGACGCGTCGCCGCGCGCGCGCGCGATTTATAAATGTTGACATCGTTTCTTTCGGTTCGGTTTCGATCTTTTGGGCGCAAACATCGTGCGGGAAATTGCTTCGTTCTTTTTGAAATCCCTTTTGAATCATTTTCGAGTTTTGTCGAGCCCCCGATGGCTCTCGGAATTTCGGACTTTCCTTCTGGAATTTGTGCTTTTTGCTTTTTCGCATTAAATAGGAATTCAGTAATTAGGATTTTTCCTGCCGCGCGGCGCCTTTTTGTCTACGCGCTTCTTCATGCGGCTGCAAGGGTACTCGGATTAGTGGGCGCCCTTAATCGTGTGTGTAACTGTGATTTTGGGCGGGCGCCATTGTAACTGTATCTTTCTTCTTGCACTTCGTCTCTCCCGCCCTCCCTCTCTTTCTTTTGCTGAAATTTTTGTAAGCCGCGGCTTGCATGTTCCGATCGATGCATGGAGAAGAGTTACGTCCCCCATGCCGCGGTCGATCATGCAGAACACAGGCGCTCCCTCTCTAATCCCCACTCTAAGTCCTGGTAATTCCGTGTTCTTCGCTCATGCATGCACGCTATAAATTTCGTCTACACATCTAGTCAACTCTCTTAACCCGTTGTTGGAAGCTCGGGGTTGCGCGATCAGGAAGGGTCGGCACACGAGTGAAGTAAGGGGTGAGTAGAGTAGGAGTTAGGCGACCCGATGGGCTGGTGCCGAACGCTCGGGATTGACGTGGGCCACGACGGACTGTAGGCACGGGCGAATCCGACGGGTGAGGGAGGACTAAGCGGGGTCACAACTTCGTGGGTTGGTGCGTGACGAAGGACTGTCCGCATCGGAGAAGAGAGAGAGAGAAGGAGAGAGTTGAGGTCGATGGACACGGATTTGTTGTTTCTTCGTCTTTTCCCCCTCTTCATCTGTGTACATACATTTTGATTGCGGCTCCGGGCGGTTTTGCCCGTTCTTATTTTCGTTTCAGCCTTCTGGAACCTGGGCTTGGGTTTTTACTCACACTTGTCCTTGCGATGTCCGTCCCAATTGCATTATGGGTATTATTGTCGAATGTATAGATGTATGGATGTTATGTCTGCTTGTCTATCTTTTTGCTGAGAATCCCTGTCCTTGCTTTTTGTTTGTGTCGAATCTTTGCTCGCACCTGACGCAGCTGTAGATGGGATAGGAATCTGGCCCCGACAGCGATTTTGTTCCCGTTTTTGTTTGTCTCACGATGGGGTGGTGATATGGTTGCGCCTTGCATAATCGAAACTTACGGAGAAATTAGACGATCCGAAGTCTGGCCCCGCGAACGTCGTGCGAGAACACGTGTAAACGTGATCCGAGTCACGCCCTTCCACGCATTCCCGTGCGTCGATTCGCCCAAACAGATTTGCGGCGGAACCATCATCTCGTACGGGCACGATGAGGTGCAACTAAGTTCGCCTGTCCTGTACGTGCTCGTGAGCGGTGACGATAACCCGACCCGAGCTGTCCCATCTACGATGATACCATGACGCGATCTTGGAGCTCAGATTCATCCTACGACCCAGATTATTTCACCCCTTGGATAAACGAACTCATAAGGCTGCGATACCCCTGTCACACGGAGAATCGACTATGTCCGCGAGAATTCCACTGCGCCACCTCTAGCGACCCTCGGTGCTCTGATTTCCCTTCCCCCGACCACACCTACTACTTCACTCACCAGGGATTTGTTGACATCACCACCAGTTTCCCTCCTTTCCGCCTTCTTCTCCCGTATCATCAACTCAGCGTCGTTCCGTGGCCGGCCATAGCCCCCTATTGGCCCAGTACACTTTGTTTGAATTGCCGACATAGCGGCGAACAGAAAACTCCGGAATTCCGAAGGCCCAATCCAAGTACGCGGAGGCCTGCGCCACGTAGCGGCCCCCGACGGCCTAACTTTTTGGGACCGCCTCCGCCGCGGAGGGATTTCCCCATCAACCGTCGCCCATAGTGCCCCGGCCCCATCGGACCTGGAGTCCCTTGCGCACGCACCCCTAATTTGCCTAATTGCATTCATATCCTCAAGACTCCCCCACTTTCCCAAAAATCCTTGGCACACCCCTTTTCGCGCTTCCAGGCCCACATCCCACTCCGATCAGGAAGTCGCGCTGGGCGTGAGGTTGGGTGTCACAGGTCAACGTCAGTCCCAGCGGAGGCAGAAATGGGCAAGGGGCGGGGGGGCATGCTTTAGGTGGGAACTGCATGCTCTTGGGGAAAGAGGGGTAGAGGGTCGGTCCTATATTGGGGCCGAGGGAGAGTGGGTGACCCAACTCGGCGAAGGCAGTGTAGGGCTGAGGGGGGAGGTGTAGGGGGAGGGAGGGGCGATCTCTCTCGAAGAATTCTAACATTCAGTTTAGTATTTCTTTCCATTTCTTTTCCTTAGGTTTGCCTCTCGAGGAGGTTGTAGGCATAGGTGCTATCTGGCAAGTCATCTGTGATCCTGCGAAGGGTGGTAAAAAATTTGGTGGCCCTCGAAGACCGAAGCTGGAGCAACGCTGGCTTGAGTCGGAGCCAGGTGGCGCAACTTTGTGACCTAGCTTAGTGGGGGCGTGGGGCCTGGTAAAGAGATCTGGGGGGCTGTTTGCGAGGGCAGTCTCAGTGGTCATCGGGGTTCATAACTGGAGCAATGCTGCCCGGTGCTGGAGCAATGTTGTGCAACTCTGTAACCTAACCTGATGGGAGCATGAGGCCTGGAAGAGCTTCGGTTCATCACGGTGCTGAAAACAGCCATGCTGGTGGTGGTCGTAGGTGAATTGAATAGGTTTCACCTATCTGATTCGTGGCTGGGAGGATTTTTGACACACATATTCTAGTGACTTGGTAGAGTTTTGAGTAGTCGCCATCAATGTTTCTGATTTTTTCCTTTATCCATGGTTTGTTGGTTTTGGTATCTGGGACTTCTAGCAACTCATCTTAGACAGCTCCATTGCTGATATACTCAGTGATCTGCGGCTGTTCGATGCCAGAACGACGCTGGCTGGTGCGGGGGTGTTGCCCTGTAACCTGCTGATGCAGGAGTGTGAGGCCTGGTAGAGAGATCTGGGGATGCTTTGGGTTGGGTATTCCAAGGGATAACCAAGAGTTGCTGCTGGGGCGACGCTGGCCGGAGCTGGGGCGAGTTGTGTTGCCCTGTAACCCAGCAGGGTGGGGGTGTGAGGCCTGGAAGAGCTCGGCAGGGAGTAAGACAGTGCTGGAGAGCTTTAGAAGGGTTGCTAGGGATCCACAGGGTTTTGAGCATTTGTAGGATCTCTGTGGTGGCATGTTTTGTTGTGGGCAGTCCTTTTTTCTGTAGACTAAGTTTGTTGTAGTAATTATCTAAGTAGCACAAAATTCTCTCAAAGTTCTCTCAGTCAAAGCCGGGGCCAAATTCTCTCAAAGTTTTCTCAGTCAAAGCCGGGTAATGGCCCCGGCATCTCAAACTTTCAAAATTCGGTGTAAATTTCCATATGGGACGCTAGACCCAGTTCCCAGCACGTGCTGCTTCCCACGAATAGATTGGAGCCTTGTACCAAAAAAAAAAAGGGACCTAGGCCCAGGACATCATCGTTAAACCACCAGTACTTGCCCCAGGTATTGAAGCCGAGCCTGAATATGCCCTGCGCGCCAACTTTTGCCGAGTCTGCCGGGTGCGGGAAACAACATGGGACATTTGATGCTTGGCACAGGTACCGCCCTTATTCTGGACCTGCTGCCAGCAGCTGGAATGTAAAGCCGCAATCGTTTTCTTGTTTCCACTCGTGTACATGAAAATGGCCTGGGCAGAAGTGCATCCAGATCCATCTGGAAAGATCTCATTGAATGCTCCCTGCCTCTGGGGGGGAGCAGAAGCACAAACAGCCGAGAATCTTGAAAAGAAAAAAAAAAAAAAAGAAACAAAGGGGAGAAAA
>BFEA01000134.1:350617-363984 GCA_003427395.1 Chara braunii
GAAGCTTCGAGCCAACGCAAAGTGGCCAACGAATTGAAGCTTCGAGCCAACGCAAAGTGGGCAACGAAATGGCCAACAAATGAATTAAAAAAAAATCTACTGGCCAATGGGCAGCTGCCTCCACGAAAACAACGAGAAGGGACACTAGCAGTCAATACGCGAAAAGATCAACGACTGACCTTCGTCACGGCCGGCCGCACGTGATTGAAATTTTTAACTGTGGAAGCGACCCGTTATGCTGTGAAGTTCTTATTATCGATTATCTTCTGCCGCCATGGAGTAAATTTTTTAACTGTGGAGTAAAAAATTTAACTGTGGAAGAGACCCGTTATGCTGTGAAGTGTTCGCTACATGGAGTGACCTGCCTGTCCTCTGCTTTCTGGGGTTGAGGGGGGTATTGTTATCCCACGTGGAATCGCCTGTGACTGGTGACAGTTGCCGATTGACCAGGTGCTGCTCATCTGGGATCATCTGTGTTTGCGCTGTGGGTAGACGCCTGACGATGGCCGGTACACCTGGGACCACCAGCGCTACCCCTGACGATGGCCGGTACACTGGCTGACCGGCCAAAACGCATAGGGTAATAGCCAGTTTGAGCAGCAAGCTATGGCGCTTCGCGTCATCATTATTTACACTTGTATCAGCTATTGTTGAATTTTATACGAACTGAATCGGTCGGGGGACGTTGCTTTATTTCTTATCTTCCTCCCGTCCCTTTCCTCTTTTCTGAATGAATGGCTATAAGTGTTTTTCACTTGGCTTACATGTTGCTTGGAGTATTTATCTTATCTCTACTGTGGGTAGAATATGGGAAATTGGCAGTAAATGGCAGAGGCCATCTTCTTCTTCTTCTTTTTTTCTGGGAGAAAGGGCCCAGTGCCCAAGGCTCCAATTATGAAATTGATTACAACACTTGTACACACGCCTCTTCCCATTAGGGCTGGAAGAGCCTCAGCCACTGCTCCCCAGGAGACAGTTTCCCTGTATAGCACGAATATAGGATGAGCATGGGGCATTGATTGCTTCCACAGTGAGGAAGGATTAACCCCGTTTTCTGTGGAATCAAACTCTGCCCTACACTCCTCAATTACCCCTACTTTAATCTTCTGCACAGTGAGGAGTGGGGGAGATACCATTAGGGCAAAGAGAGTGACAACAGGGCAAAAGAATTTAGTAATTCATCAAAAATTAGGTCGAGCTTCCCTCAGACGCAAACCCAAGGGGAGCACAGTAATTGGAAAGATTTTATTCTATGCCTACGGATCATTAAACCAAGTCAAACTCGAGATGATGATGACCAAGGTGTAACAGTACGCATGGCCAGCTTGCCCGATGGAAGGTAACCAGTAGTCTCCCTAATTGGAGAAGAACACCCCAAATCGTGAAAAGCCTCCATGACAAGTGTTGCGACAACAGACGCAATTGATGAAGGTGATGGAGGCAGTGTCAGTGGTGCCTTCTGCAAAACTATCAACAGCTCACCTGCCGCAGGAGGTATCACCGATACTGTTGACGGTGAGCTCGATGCGTGATTGCAAAATCCCCCCGTTTCACTAGATGGCGTCGTGATGCACGCCGGAGCACTCGTTTGAAGAGAGACAGCGCCCAAATTATTTGATATCTCGTTGATGCCCACAGGAGCGTCCGTCATCTTATTGAATGTTAATGAACTTGATGATTGATTGATGAGCGTACATGCCGGGGCAACCATGTGCATAGAAAAAGCTCCCAATTCGTTTGAAATCTCCGTACTGCACACAGGAGCAGTCGTCGTAGATATAGATGTTGTAGTCGGTATAGTAGTGAAAATATGTGATCCTGTTGTAGATGTCGTCACAGATTGAGTGATAGGAGACTGCCCATATGCCGCTGAGTTGACTGACAGTTCTCCGCCCAAGCTCTCCACCAGCGCTGCTCCCTGCGCTGCCTTTCCTGAGTGGATGACAAGAAGCTGATCAGGAGCAGCCATGCTCACTGGCAGCGCCCCACCCAAGCAATTGACCAGGGCAGTCCCCTGAACCTGCCCCTCATCTAACAGCTCATAGCACTGGCTTATAAGATCGTCCATCTGGCGGTGATCGAGGAGGAGATCAAGCATAGGATCGGGTCCCTGCTCTAAACCCCAGACCACCTCCAACATGAGCTCCATGGTACTCTCCACCCAGCGGATCAGGGAGGTTGCTCCCCCAACAACCTCCATCAATTCCGGCGCCGGCGAAGAGAGAGCAGCCACCATCTGTAGCAGCCGGTGCCGACCATCATGCAGGGTGGAGATCCAATGAGCAGCTGCGTGTTGTAGATCGCCTGCAAGAGCCATATCACTTACCTGAAGAGTCTTCGGTCGCTCACTCCTGATTTACCCGCTATCCTTATTGCGCAAGGACGCCCTCTATATGCTGAACGTGAGATGCAATCACCTCGCTTACGCCTCCCGTTTGCACTTTGCACTTCACCTTTCGTCAACCCAGATCGGGTCAACCCTCACCTCGGGGGGCGATGGCGTCAACACACTCGGCGACCTCGGTAACACCGAGGGATGGAGGATCGAGACTGCCGGGCCCGCCGGCCGGCAAGATCCCCGCGTGCTCGCGCTTCGCACCGTTAAGTTTCCATCTACAATGAAGGGCCTGAGGCTAATCCCCACATTAGGCCTGCCGTTCTTGAGGACCCCTGCCTGTATTGTTCCGCCCCTGCTGCAGATTAGTATCCCCTTTGGTCATGGAGTAGCAGGATTGGTGCTACCAAAACATTCGGTAGATCTTGTCATTAAACTTTAAGGAAAAGATGGTGATGATTTGTCCTGGGATGCGTGGTTTTAATTCCGTCATTGCTGTTGAGCGAGCACATGTGGCCAGGGTAATTAGAATGTTATTTTTGGAGTGCCGCCGCAGCCCACATCAGGTCTGTTGTGTGTGGGCGTCCTTTGATCATTTAGAAATTGGGCTGAAGATCTTGAAGTTACCGCAGCGGTGAAGATCGGCCTCAACAGTAGGTCCGAGGCCAGGTGAACTCTGGACCAGGTGCGTCTTTTACTGTCCAAACTATGTACTGCTTTGGGCACTGGGCCCGTGATTTGACTAAATTTCTTCGTTTGAAAGAAAAAAACAAAAATCCCCAATCAAGGGAAACTGTGGCTGTGGCACAATTTTAGTTTGAAATATGTGATGACCCTACCAAACAGGGGCTGAAACACACAGCTGATTTCTGAGTTTTGCTCATGGACTGAGTGCTTTCAATGCTGAGTTTAGGGCTTGCTACTCAGTTCTCTAAGTCTGTGTGTGTGCACGCTTGCTGGTCTGCATGTCTGTCTGAGTGCTTGATGGCTTGAGTGTATGTGTGACCCGCAAGTGCACGTGTTCTCTCGCTGGGCCCTCAGGGCGGTACTTACCTGTGGCCATGACATTGAGGATTGCAGCTGGGAAAACACTCAAGTAGCAGGTAGGCCGGTACCACACTCGGAAGAGGTAGATGTGCCGGGTACTCGAGGCCGAGCAGAAGAAGAAAAAAGTGGCATTTTTAGAGGCCCAGTAGTTGTAGGCTAGGTCTAGGCGGGAACCAGTCCAACCAGTCTGAGTCTAGGGCCTGTACGGGCAATATCAGGGTCTGCAATGATGTTTCCCTCCGGAAGGGAGGAGGTACTGGTTGCTTGGAAGGCCAAGCGGCCTGGAAGTCACCGCCCAAGAGGCAAGCAGGCTGCTATGTCTCCAGGCCGGGCGAAGAGCCCAGCCTCATTGTAGGTGTGTGCAAGTTCGTCGACACACTGGTTGGAGCGCTGGCTGGAGCAGCACTAGCATTCCGCAGCGCTGCTTGGGAAGGAGCAAGGACACGGAGGAGGAAGAAGGCCAGGAGGAAGGGGGAGTGCCAGAGGTACTTACCTGGCTATGGTGGCAGCCATCTTCATCACCTTGGTGGGCGCTGCAGCAGGAAGGTCCCAGCTGAAGGTAGAGCCACACCAAGAAGATTTGAGGCAGAGCTGTGACGCTCAAACCTCACGCCCCGCGCTGTCTTCCATTCGGAGTGTTTTGATTGCGGAAGGGGGCCCAGAAAGGCAGCGAGATGGGGTGTGCCAAGGATTTTTGGAAAGTTAGTGTGGGCACACAGACAGAACTGAAATCCCCTCTGCTGGTCCGACTTAGTAAGCCCCTCGCTGTCTTCCTTATGCTCATCTTCCTCTCATACTCGGTAGTGAAAGCCCTTCGATTGGTAACGCTCGAAGCGGCGACCATCGCTGCACAGAGTGTTAGGCCAATGGGGTGCTCCTGCCGACCACGGGATGACGATTAGCTCATTAAACGGGAAAAAGCAACGAATATGGCGGAAAATGCGGATCTACGATAACAAAACCAGCGCCGACAAATCCAGAGCATAGGGTTTCAGGAGGGAAGTAATATCTTCCGTCGATCTTGGCGACGGCTCCTCGCACGTCCCACTCGCATACACGTGTCCTCTTCTCGTTATACGGGAAAGGGCGTGGCGGGGATGCGAGAGGCCAGGGCCCAGTCGGCTCGGGACAATCGGTCCACCTGGCAATAGTGAAATCTCATCCAGCATGCATTCTACATATTAATCACAACGATCCTTCGACTTAGTCAGAGACACGTCCAGCAGGCAATGACATCATGATATCATCCAAACATTCTCATTCACTTCTCACATACATTCATCAAGGAAGGTGCGAAAATGGCAGCCACACTACACTCAGTTCTCCGTGTGCTCTGCACCCCTACTTCGCGACGGATTAGGCGTTAGTCAGAACAATCATCTCATCCCTTGTGTGCAATAGATCAACAAACATTCATAATCGTTAATGTCACACAGAGAGAAGGTAGGGAGGAAAAGACGCAGAGCAGATAAGATGGATGAAAATTTCACCAAGGTTTGACGATGGAAAAAAGTTTTCGGCTTAACTGCCCCCAGACTGAACACTGCGATCATCACCCCGCCGACTTAATATCGGCGTGGCCTGCCCGGATCCCACAGTCCGTCGTGGCGATCAGGCGCACCGCCGGCCAGGTTACAGTCAGCTCGTCGGGATTCTTCGACTCGCACCCCACACATACCATCTAGCCACTGCTTCCCAGAAGTTGGCAGACGAGTTGAGAGAAAGATTTGCGGGCGCGCTTGTGAAATTTATAGTTGCGGGAAGGGAGGTAGGTACGAGGGAGGGCGAAGGTTGAGTCAGGGAAGGCTGAGAGAGGAGTTGGGGATAATCGCCCGGTGAAAGTCAGGTTGATCCTGCTGAGTCCGATCACAGCCAATCAGAGTCGTTGCGTAATAGGAGTTTCTCCTTACACGSYRCCTCTSCTTGGCKGRACGGAGTGGGGAGAGGATCGACCTGGCTCTTGGGCGTAGGACTCAGGGTGGGAGGAAGAAGGGTGCGCAGAAAATAGATCCAAGATTTAGATGATCAAGAAAGAGAAAAGGCACGCGGGGAAGGAAAGAGAAAGAGAGAGGGAAAAACGGTTACGGCAGGAAAGTGAGCGCGGGCGCGAGGGGAGCATCGAAGATGGCGAGGGGAGCAGAAAGGGGGAAGCTCGCTTGCATGACGCCGATCACAAATGCAAAAAGAGGCACCAAAACAGTTACAGATTCCTAAGTCCTATACTAATTCAAAAATTGAAATCATCATATTCGCGCGTAAAGTAGGCGCAGGAAAAGACAGTCCTACATTCATTCGTATTCCCATCAAATTCCCAGAGTTTTCCTCGACGTACTCGACGTAGTCGAGAAAATTCATGCACAAAAAGGACACGTCGGGTTCCGTTATTTCGTAATTACTAACTGTTGGGCCAAATTCCTAGCACACGTACTAAAGCGCGTGCAATTCCCATGCATTTCCCAAATTATGAATACTGAATTTCAAGAATCAACACGGGTCTCAGCAAGGCATCTTTAATAAAAAAACAGAGAGGGTCCTTGTTGGGCCGAACAAAGGCCGAAAAGAAAAAGAGAGAGAAGGGGTCTGGAAGATGGCGCAGGCTCAGAAGCTAGTCCGTCACATATGTGACGCTCAGGGGGTTCCAAAATTATGCGATCTCCTGATTGCATGCAAAAAAGCTGGTTTACATGGCGGAGGAGGAAGAAAGGGGGCGAGAGGATGAGTGAGGAACCCAGCGTATCAGAAGGGAGATCGTCTTCATTAGCGCAGATGATTGAGCCAGAGTTCATGTTGACGCAAACGTCAATTGCAATACCTTCGCGAGTCTGCTGGCTCGTGCTGCTAGTACCCCTCATATCCAGTCTTGTCATAAGCAACTCTCTGATTTGAGGTGGCGCTATCATGGTCCGCCGTGTACTTCACTGGTGCGGCTGCGTCATTCGAAGTTCGTCCGGCGGTAGTCGACAAGGAGAGGGTTGTGGAGGAGCCGTGGCCATTCGGGTGGGAGCGGAGGGAAATAATCCGCAACTTCGTTACCGAGGTCGACGAAGTGGACGATCCGGTGCGCACGGGGGAATTGATGATTGGGTCGGGACAGGGATAGGATATAGTCGGGGTATAAAGAGGGGATGGTATGGAGGACATTGTCCTGTAGGGACTCATAATCTTCCATAGCGGGAAAAGTTCCGGAGATAATACAATACAACTCCATATGGTTGTATTGTCTCCATGCAACGCTGAAAAGGAGGATGTTGAGAGGGAAGGAGGGAGAAAGATGGGGGAAGACTGAAGTCGTGCAGTGAAATGATGACAAAACAGTTGGTTAGTGAAGATACGGTAATTTAGGGGGAATTCAATGTGGGCATTGTGGGGGAGAGGGGAGAAAGAGAGGTTATCAAGGGGGCGGCGGAAAACGGGACAAGGACGGAACGTCCAGGCTGAGAGGAGAACGGGACAGAGCGTGGAGGGGGCGGATGAGGGAGATAGTGAGAGGGAACGGCGGCACCGGCGGGAGGTTGTCGCGCCATCGTATCGACTGGCCGCGTCCAAGGGAACTTCGGGATTCAAAGCGGATCCTCCCCGAATGGCTGGTAATGCTCGAGCTGGAGGAGCCTCCCGGGGCTCAGGTGTGGACGCCTCTTCTTCCTCTTTCGAAGTTGACCGGGCCTCCGACTCTTCCTCCTCTAATAGCCCCGCGATGGCTAGGCGACCTGGTTCGCCATCCGACGACACTTCCCCGTTCTCCTAATGAGCCTTCCAGAACTCGTCAAAGTCAGAGTTATCTGGCGCGAGCTCGTTGAGGTCCAGGAAGCACCAAGCCGTGGGGTCGTGATCGCTCATTGACAAGTACTGTCCGAAGTCCTCCGTGCAGTTCGCCCAGATTACGGTTGGCGTCAACTTTCTCTCCAAA
This sequence comes from Chara braunii, assembly GCA_003427395.1. NCBI lineage: Eukaryota > Viridiplantae > Streptophyta > Charophyceae > Charales > Characeae > Chara > Chara braunii. The sequence goes on from BFEA01000134.1 coordinate 357,907, forward strand.
GTCACGGGTTCAGCCTGACTTGGATCGCTCGCATTCAAAGAGATGATGTCCGTCGGCAGATCGTCGACGAGTTGAGACAAAAACGTGAGAAGTTCGTAGGCGACGGTTGCTCAGCCGCCCTTAGCGATTTCTCCGCACATAAGTCCCACCAATGTGTCGTCGGTGGCCGCCTCTTTTGGCCACAGCTGTGCCAACACCAGCGATATCTCGTTACAGTGCTCCAACTCCCGATTACTGCAATATCGTGACCAGTGGCACTTCACCGTGAGCATACACACACTGACCGCCGCGAATTCAATCCACTTACGGATGTAGGCTGGGCTGAATGGAGGGATTGAAGCGGGACGAATTTCCAGAGTGAGAAGGGGATCGGCCCAAGATGGCCAAATGGTTGGAAGGTCGGAGGGGAGAGAGAAGGTTGAGAAGCGATTCATCGGTGTTCTGGGTAGGGAGGAAGATGAGAAAGCGGGCGAGCGGGGCGATCTGTGGCGCTAGTTCGAAGAGAGAAGGTATCGATACACTCGGTCCCCACCACTTGTCGTCATGCCCGGTCCAGTCGTTGCTGCCAATCAGCCACCAACGCCTGCCCCCACTCGTAGAAACTAATCACCACTACATCGCGGCGCTGCACGCCAATGGTACACATATCGCCAGTGAAAGCCACGATTATCGTCACGTCGCTCTGAGTAGGCTGTGAGAAGCGTTCAAACCCTGATGCTTCTTCCAAGATGGTTGCTGAACCTCGATAGGTCGATATTGTTATCTCTTGGCGGCGCATCAGGCTTTTCGTTTGAAGAGCTGAAGGTCAGGACTGAGACGAGGGTGAGTGACTTGGCGGAACTGCAGCGAGGCTCGAGGTTGAAGAAGCTGGGGTGGAAGAGTCGGCTCAATGACAAAACTCATGGCGAAGGTGAAGGGGAGGTAGAGTTAGACGAAGGAAGGGAAGCAAATTCTTCGTTTGTGGTGGAGGAAGAAAAGGAAGAGGGATTAGGGTTCTCAGAAGGAGGGAGGGGACGAAGGAAGGAGGTATGGCCTACAATGCGAAGAGAGCTATGGTTGGCGCTGGCCTCAGACGCGATGCGCACCATGTTAGCTCCATTTGGACCAAGTTCTACGATGCGAAATCAACCAGAGAATTTGAGAGCGAGTTTAAGGTCGCGTGCACATTTGCGTACCTGCACCAGGTCCCCTAGCTTATATTGGTGTTGCGGGTCTGCATTCCCGTTTCGGGCCTCGTAGCTACGGACCTGTCTACTGTGGGCCAGTTCGGTCATTTTCTGTCTTTTCCGGGCCTTAGGGATGGCCATTTCCATTAAATCCGCGTACCGCTTGGCTTTGGCATTAAGGGCCTCACGCGTGTCCCTGCCCCTTTTTTCGGCAATTTCCGAGGTACCCCAATAATCGACACATGGAACGCTATTGGTCCGAAGTTGAAAGCGGGTGAACCCCGTGGACTCGTGAGGGGTCGCTCGATGGACCCTGATGATTTGGTAGACAATCTCGGGCCAAGGACGCATGTCTTTCGCCGCTAAATTCTTGCGGAGAGCAGTCTTAATCATTCGGTTCGCATTTTCGGCCAACTTGTTCGACTGGGAGACATGGGGAGCGGTGTGTCGTAGAGTAATGCCACAACGCATCAGTAATTCCTCTACCTCATCTTTGAATTCGGACCCATTATCGGTTAAAATTTCTTCTGTATCTAGATGAGTATTGAGGAATCGATCGATGTATGTAGCTATCTCTGAGGCCTTACGGATCTTACAAGGGTAAACTTCGATATATTTCAAGAAATGGTCGATTAACACCAAAAGAATAGAATATTCACAACGGTTGGGGCCAGGTGGCACGTCAATATCTGTCGTGTCCATACTGACTCGCTGGAAAGGGCGTTCTACCTTCGTCAGGACTATCATATTTGGCCAGCGAATGGGTGCATCGTCGGCCGCACAGACTAGACAGTTAGCAACCACGTGCTTTCCATCACCCCGGATATTAGACCAGAACCATCGATTTTGATCGATAGTTGCTTCAGTGACACGTATTGTGAAATGAGCGGCCTGTTCCTCGTGCGCCGATCTAGTCCAGTCATATCTCTGAAATGGGTGGGGAACCGTCAACCATAATCTCGATCCATCGTTTTTACGCTTCTCCAAATGAGTGTTGATCCATCGATAATCTAAGGACCTCTCAGTGGCTCGACGCCTGTCGTGCTTAGTGAGATGGTCGAATGGTTGGCCAACTAACTTAGCTAATAATATTTTGTCCGTCCACACTTCCGCCCGTCGGTATTTTTCGTCGTATTCGGGGTCGTCCGTTCGGGCGGACTCGAATCGAACTTCCATAGGAAGTCTGTGCGTTCTACACAAGGGGCATCTCCATTCCTTATTGCTCGTTCTGTATCGAACACACGCGCCATGTGCGCAATTAGCACACGTGGCACATTCTACCCAGTTAGTGAATCCAGACTCGAAGGGATAGCTGTCTACCCCATAAACCTGAGCAATACACGTGCAAAAATAACAAAATTTGTCTGGGAGAATGGCAAGCAAGTCCGAATGAGCAAGGGGAGCGGAATCAGTGGGAGAGGCAGAAGAAGATGGAGTCTCCATTGTTCTGAGGGAGAAAAAAATAGGAAGGAGAGAGAGAGGGACGGGATTGGATGCACGTAACCACTTAGCCCTTCGGCAGGATCTCCACTTCAAGTTGTCCGTACAGAGGCTCGTTCTTCGGCTCTGGGTCGTGCCACGGGATCACTTCCTCACTCCTGAGTACCTTGTCGGGGCGGTGAAGATTGTGAAGTCGTGTCAGCCCGTCTGCGTTGTCGTGTCTCTTGTGCTTTCGATGACGAATGTCAAAGTTCATACTCTGCAACGTGGTAGCCCATCGCCCGATCATACCCGAGTAATCCTTGGATTTCTTCAATGCCAGCAACGGTTTATGATCGGTCACCGACGTGAACTTTCGGCCATATAAGTATGCTCGGAAGTGACTGATCCCCCACAAGGTCGCGTAGCATTTCCCCGTCGGGGCAGAGTAGTTGCGCTTACAGGCAGACACTGATTTGGATGCGTATTCCACCACGTGTTCGAGGTCGTCAGGTCTCACCTGGGCCAAGATCGCTATGACCGCCTCGGGCTGCCAATCGGTGATGAGGATGGTGATGAGGACAAAAGGTTTTTCCGGGTCTGGTCTTATAAGGACGGGAGCCGAAATCAAGGCCGCCTTGAGTTCTCGGAAAGCCTGATTGCATTGCGAGGCCCAGATCACCGGTTGATTTTTTTTCAGCAAATTCGTGAGTGGTCCCGCGATCGCCGCAAACCCCTTGATGAACCTTCGATAGTACGATGCCAAACCCAAAAAGGCACACACTTGTGTCACGGACGTCGGTACTGGCGCGTCTTTCACGACTGCTGCCTTTTGAGGCTCCAGTTGCAACTCTTGGTCCGTAACCACGTGGCCGAGGAAGGAGATCTCGATGAGGAAAAACTGACACTTCTCAACAACCACCTTGAATCCAGCGTCCTTCAGCACGTGCAAAGTCCATTCGATGTGCTGCACGTGCCCCTCATAGGAACTTGAATACACAAGGATATCATCCATATAGACAATCACACAATAATTAATTATGCTCTGCGCCAGCCGCGTTTTTCGCACGAAGTTCTGGAAAGCCATATTCATCGCACGCTGAAACGTGGCGGGGGCATCGCAAATCCCCATCAGGCATCGACCCCATTGCCAAGTCCCTTCGAAAAGAATGAAAACCGTTTTCGGGCGATCCTCTTTTCGAACAAGGAGATGGTGGAATCCATGGCGAACATAAAACTTGCTGAGAAACCAAGCACTACCAATAACATCCAGCAACTAATCGATCCGGGGGAGGGGATACACATCCTTAATCGTTATGTCATTCAACTTTCGGTAATCGATGCATATGCGAATTCCTCATGCCTTTTTTGGCACAATCACCACCGGAAACGACCATGGTCCGATGGTGGGTTCGATCCACCCATTAGCTTCGAACTCCTTTATCCTTTGGAACGTAGCCAATCTTTGTGTCGGTGAATACCGATAGTGAGTGCAGCTAATCGGTGGATGATCCCCCGTGAGAATTGCATGCTCAATCACGTTGGATAATCCAATATCGTTATCATGCACACTCAGCACCTCAGCATACCCATGCAAAACATCAATCAGGGATCTTTGGATCTTTCGGGGGACATGATTGGGTATTATGATTACGGGGCGGTCAGAGATGTCAAGTGGCGTATCGATCCAATCCACCCTCCCCGATCGTCTATCATCCACGCTGGAGAATATCGAGCTACTGGTCTAGACCGAGAAGACGGTGGCAATCATCTGTGATTCGACCGAACTAATCATCTCAGTTTCCTTAATTTCGGCATCGGTTTCAGAGTCAGTGGTGCTTCCCGCTACTTCCAATCCTGTTAGCTCAGCCATTTCTTGCATAAGGTCCGGAACATCATCTATCGGGGCTTCTGGTTCTTGCTTGATTAGGGCAATCAGAGCTCCTTGCGTGAGTAACGACCTGGGTGGAGAGACAGAAAGATCTAGGTACTGATTCATCTGTTGATATCTAGCTCGGAGTGAAAGTGCGCCCTCGTACAAAGTGCGAGGGGGCTCCAAGAGATCAGCCATATCTGAAATCTGCAAGATCGGTTCTCCTAGGAATGACGTGGCGGGAATCCTCTTTCCTGTAGATGCGGGAAAGAATGTCAACAGGATATGGCCAGACTCGTCACTTCCTGAGCTTAGATCAAATGTTCGGGTGGTTGCTGGGATCATTCGAAATTCCTCTTTCGTCTCGAGGCATGTAGTTCATCTCTTCCTGATAATCGCGTTTATCGTTCTCGCCATCACCAGCAAGGTGTTGTTCCTCCTCCCGGTCAGGGAGGGGATCTTCCGGGCTCGGGGCCTAGATCATTCCTGTCTGGATAATACTGGGATTTTTTCTCATTGATCGAGTAGAAACCTGCAACGGAAGTGTTTGAGGCCTTCCTCCAGTGTTTGTGAGGACAAGTCATTTGGAGTCGAAGTGTATTCCCACACCTACGGCCATCGCCCAAGGCAATCCCAACAGTACTGAATAAGAGTGCACATCGATAACTAGCGCGTTAACCAGAACATGCACTCAACCCACTTTGACGGCTACGTTCTCAATAATCCCTACTATGTTCATGGCTTCTTCATCGGCCGAGACGTAGTTGTCCTTCCCAGGTAGTGGAAGGATCGAGTTTAGTCGGCCTGTTTTTCTGACCGTGTCCAGGGATATGACTATGACCGATGATCCTGTATCAATAAGAGCATTGAACGGTTTACCGCAGATTTCGCAATCACACTCGACATTTTTCCATAGGACCGATCCGACACGCACAAAATGATTTTTTTCCGCGTAAGAGATGGCAGCGATTCGCGCCATTTCAGGTATGTCAGGCTCGATCGCAAGGGGAAGGTTTGCTTCAGTCTCTTCCTCTTTCTTCTTTAGCATATGCTGAACGTGCAAATACATGAAGCATTTTTAATTCTTCTGACATTGTTGTAGAAGTTTACCATTCACAGGTTCTGATATGGTTAGCAAGTGTCCTACTGGGACAGAAACTCGAATGTCCAACTGCTTGAGCGTCTGCAGAACATCGATTTCTCCCGTTTGAAACTGTGGTCCGGGTTCTGATCCCCGCTTAACCCATTCGAGTTCATCTTTGCCAGGTCGGATTGCTCCGATTAGTCCTGCCAAATGAAGATACTCGGCAGGATCAACGACATCGGCAGCTTCAGAAGATGATCTCGAAGTAGACGCGATGGGGTCGGTCGAAGACGACTGTTCGGTAGAGAAGGAGGAAGCTTCCCTGGCGGCTTCCAACACTGCGGCCACCCGTCCTTGATTCAAGGTCACAGGCGCGGCTGCTGGTTGTGTTACCGCGTGTTCATTGAACGCGCGTTTCGCGTTCAGGGTATGAACGCGGTGAACGTGCATTCACTAAGCACGCGTGCGTTTGACGCGTTTGCGCAGGGGGTTGTGCGGGGTGGGGGGGGCCTTTGGGCAGTGTGGGAAGCGGCGGC
>BFEA01000134.1:369815-389135 GCA_003427395.1 Chara braunii
ACGTGGTTAACCAGGGGTGTTATTTTCGACGAATTTTGCACTGAATTGCACTGAAACTGTCATATTGTGCTGATTTTTTGCTTTTTTTCTTGTTTTTCTTTTCGTGTGATATATATGTGTTTAAGGGTATGTCATGTGTGGATTTTTGACATGTTTTGATCAATAATGAAAAAGTTGGCATTTTGTTGAATTCGTTGGACGTTTCATTTTGACTCGGACAGTGTCTTTGTGTTAGGGTTTCATAGTGTTTTTTTGTTTTTTTTTCGTTTTTTTTTGCCTGTTTCCTTTTTTGATGTTTGCACTATGGTCTCATATCGTTTGTTTTTAAAATTTTTGATGAAATTTGCGCCGCAATTGCTAACGAAAACGACGAATATTTGGGTCCCCGTTAACCGTCTCTCGTGTGTGTGTGTATGTGTGTGTGTATGTGTGTGTGTGTTCGACTGTTCCACATACTTTTCAGTCTATTCTCACCTTGACTCCACTGCAGTGGCCTTTCCCCAACTGTAAAGAATAATTTTGACTTTATTTGACTACCTTGTTACCCCGAAAGAACCGCACGTACCTTGTATACGAATACAATATACGGGGTACATTGTTTCGAATACAATGAATGTATGTTATACGACGAGTTTTAGGGCACGACTTTCCAGAAGCCTTTAGTACCGCCATTGTTTTTTTTTTTTTAATCGAATTTGGTTGAGAATTTCACCCAGATCCTCAGGCAAAGTTGTTTGCATTGAAACTTTGTACAACATATTTTTTTATCATTCCCAAAGAAAAATTCTAGTTGGGTATTTTAATTCGTTAAATTTTTATACTTGCTGGCAAGAAATTCATAACTATACTCTGCTGTTGATTTTCAAAAAAACTATTGAAAGTCCTATTTGGACATCTTATTCGTAAATGCTAAATATTAAATAATAGTTCATATAGGTTTTCTAAATTTCGTCGTAGATAGATCTTCTAAATTGTCATGATTCTATTTTCTAATTTGTCATGATTCGATTTTCTAATTTGTTAATGATTCGTGATGAATTCTACCTAATCTAATGATCTTGGTTACTTTGATGATTTTGTTTTAAACTTTCAAACTTTGACGTGATTTTCCATGTTCCAATTAGTGTTTTCAGATAAGGCTTCTTTCATTGGAGACTGTTAGCAAAGCTTCTTAGGTATGCCTGTTGCTGTCATAATTGTGGATCTGCGATTTTTTATGTCAGAACGAGGCTGGTCGGTGATGGGGTGTTGCCCTGTAACCTGCGAAGCAGGAGCATGAGGCCTGGTAGAGAGATCTGGGGATGCTTAGGGGCGGACATCGCACATAACAATCAAGGGTGCTGCTTGTAGGATGTCGGTCGGAGATGGGGTGAGTTGTGTTGCCCTGTAACCTAGAAGTGGGGGTGTGAGGCTGGGCAGACTCAGGCAGAGAGTACGATTGCGTTGGCGAGCCTGAGCAGGGTTGTTATAGTCTCCTTGACTTTTCTGCAAATTGTCAACTAAGTATTTTTTTTAGCCAAAAAGCATACGATTAAGGAAAGCAGATTATTCGCACAGACGGGTGGAAGTTCGAAGTGGGGTGTAACCGGGGAAGGGCCTTAGTCTTCGTCAGTAGGTCAGAAGAATGTGGGTGGGACGACGCAGGCCGGTGCTGGAGCGTTGCTCTATAACCTGGGGGAGCGTGAGGCTTGGGGAGATCTGTCGAGGGAGGAAGGCAGAACCACCACGTTCGATGCAGGTATGGAGTATAATGCAGAAAGTCAGATGCAAATGGTTTGCTTATACAACCAGGCAGAAATACTTTGTTCAATCACCTTCTTTCTTTCGGGCTTAACTGGCCCTGTAGGTACTCATCACCTTACTTGCGTTGCCCGGTACTTGCACTCTGACGTGGCATATAGCCACTTCCCACATCGGTTCTTAGTTCTTGATGACAATACCCAGCCTGCCTATCGAGAGGGGTAGGAGAGAAGTCTACTCCTACTCGCAGAACACTGGACCACCTAATCTATTGTGATCAGGCTCTGACACATCGCACTTGCCAGCTGACCCTCTCAATCCCTCCTCGCTCCCCTGGCATGACCTCAAGATCCAGGAGGGAGTTTGGAGAAGAAGAAAGGATAAGGGGGTCTGCCTGAGATGTGAGGGACAACACTTCTTAAAGGACTGCCCTTACATGCCAGGCCCGGGTCAATCAAAAAACTGAAACAGACCCTGAGGACTGCAGTTCCCTCCAGTGTTGCACCTTCATCTGCCCAGGTAGGTGAATCTGCAGCTGTTTCAGTTGCGACTGTTTGTGACGATGTGTGTTTGGAGACTGCGCGGGCAGCATCCTTTTGCTATGAGGATCCTGACCCGGATCACAACCCGGGGCAAGATGAGCTTCAGTCCATTGCTGCCTTCGTCTTCCACTTGAAAGAGCAGAAAAAGAAGGGCCTGTCTGAACTCATCATGCTTCGGCCACTGATCAACCGCACCAGAATCACTGGGCTTTTGGACTGTGGAGCTACCCGGAACTTCATATCTCCCAGTGCAGTTAAAAAACTGCATCTGGGTATGAAAGTTCAGCAGTTATAGCAAGGAAAATAAGGCATCAGAAACACATCGCCAAAAGTTGGATCCAGGGAGCCAGGCAGCATATAAAAAAAAAAAAAACGAGTATACATATCCAAACAGTAAGCTTGTTTTAGTCTGATCTGTTGTTTATTATACGCAGCACCTTCTACAGTCAACAAAAAAAAAAAACGAAAGTCAGAACCCCATCTACCACAGACACTAAGTAAGTAAGTAGGTTTGATTTGGGTAGTGCCGTGGTGAGCTGGTGGAGGACCTCCTGTGCCAATCATCATCATGGATGACTATCCCATTCAGGGCCTGTTGGCCCTTTCTGTTTTGTTGGGGCCGCTGTTCCGGCTCATGTTCCCACTGGGGTTTGGACGTGTGTGTACGTCCCGCATGTTGATGCAGTCTGGGACAGTGAAGTTTGGCCCCACACCTGCGAAACAGGCAGAGATTGACCACAAGCTGGCAGAAAAGAAAAAAGAAAAGGAAGCCAAAAAGAAACAAAAGGAAGAAGAAGCAAAGAAAAAGATGAAAGAAAAGATGGAGAAAGAGTTAGAAGAAGAACTGAAGAGTATTCAAGAAGAAGAAGAAGAAGAAGAAGAAGAAGAAGAAGAAGAAGAACCGGATACAGGAGAGACCTTGCAAGGACGTCGTCATCTGGACATACCTGAAAGTAGTACAGCCGACCGGCTTCCCGTGGAACCGCTGGATCGGGTCGACCGATACTACTACTGCAGCCATTAAAGAAAACTGACGAGGAACGGGATAAGTTTATCGCAAAGTTGGCCACGGTAACAGACACTGTTGAACGCAATCTGATGATGGCAGAAAAACGGGTTGAACTGAATACCAGGTTGTTAGCTTCCAGACGGCAAGAGGTGGAGGAAAAGAAAAGACTGCAAGCAGAAGGGGAAAAATTGCAGAAAGCTCTAGAAGCGCTAAAGGAAAAACCCTCTGCAACCGAAGAACAACTTGCTCTCCTCAGGGAGACAGTCCTCAACACAAGACAAGGTATGAATTTAATGCGTCAGACCCTACAAAGAGTTGAAACGCATCAAGTTGAATTCAAAAATGTATGGAATAACTTCTTGGAAAAGTCAGCCAAAGACGTTGACCAACACGTTCAAACATATATTAAAGTCTTGGATGAACATGTTACAGAGACATTCACCCCGGAAGTCATAGAGAAGATTGTAAAGGGAGCTGGACGCGGAGGAGGAGATGGCGATGACGACGGCGATGATGACAAGAAAGGGAAGAAGAAGATTGGGGATCCAAAAAAAAAACTTTCTCAGGAAACCGGACAGGTTAACAAGATAAAACTTAAACTGCCGTGGGCCTATAATGGAAAGAAGGAGGAAAGTGTTCTGCATTGGGCGGCAACAATTGAAACCTATGTGTATGGACAGCGTATCCCCTACTGGGACAGGGTATTGATGGCAACTTCATACATGGGAGGCGACGCCACGAGCTTTGTCATCTCGCTGCAAAAAGAGGCGGGATGTAGCTCTATGGTAGAGTATTCGCAGCAAACGCAAATTGAAGATTTTTTTTAAATTGATTAGAGAAAGATATGAGGACAAGAACTTGGCAAGGCGCACAGAAATGTTGATCCTCAGCCTCCTCGATAGAAAAAGAGGCGGGGTGTAGCTCTATGGTAGAGTATTCGCAGCAAACGCGAATTGAAGATTTCCTTAAATTGATTAGAGAAAGATTTGAGGACAAGAACTTGGCAAGGCGCACAAAAATGTTGATCCTCAGCCTCCCCGATCGGAAGTGGAAGAGTACTTCTGCATTAAGGGCAACTATGGATGAGCTATTACAATGCCCTGATCATGGATTGACGCCGACCCAAATCTTAAACAGTTTTGAACGAGCCCTCCGGGATCCCCTAAGGACGCAACTCTATCCCCGTACCAAAGAGGAGGGGATGACATATGCGAAGTTCGGCAAGATCGTCATAGATCACGCCGGCTTTCTCGCCGAAGCAAACTATTGCCATTGCTGGAGGGATCTGCACGCGGGTAAAAGATGGCAAAACCGCACTATCTCAGGGTCTATACCTGGGAAGGACAGTCTCCTTCTAAACTTTGAGGAAGGAGGCGTCGAGACCATCTCCTGGGATCAGATAGACTATGGTCTCGATGAACCCAACAGACCGGCAACTCAGGAGGGGAGTTATGCGACTGTTGCAGCCCGCGGGGGAGGGCGCCAAGGAAGAGGGCGTGGCCGAGGAAGAGGTCGCGGCCGTGGTGGACGACGATTCGGCACCCAGAGGGATGGTGGTGAAGGAAGCCACTACGTGGGAGGAAGGGGAAATGGTCCCTCATACGGTGACCGTGGTTCTTACTCCACCTGGGATAGAGGAAGAGGCACATGGTACAACAAGTGGGACAAACCGTACCCACCACATCCAGACCTACCCGAAGGAGAGCCTTGAAAAAATTTGGGAATTACTAAAAAGGTTTGGGTGGAGAGAAAGAAAGCAGACCAATGCCTCAAATGTGGGGACCTCGACCACATTGTCCCCTATTACCCTGACTATAGGAGGGCAAAAGGGAACAGCCAGTAGAGGTGTCAGTAAACTCTACCGGGGCTTCGAATGTTGAAAAATCAGAATCCTCCCATTCGAAGGCCCAATGGCAGAAACTGAAGAGGAAGGAAGTCCCCATCTAGTGCATTGTCCAGAGGTGGCAAAAGTATGCATCTCTCAAGATGGATCCCTCGCTGGCGTAGGTGATGAGTTGGCCGCTCGTCGCCAAGCCTGGACTGAAATGCGAAAGAAGAAAGGACAACTAATAATTGCAGATCTTGAGATAAATCGAGTCAGAGTAGGAGGTATGATACACAGTGGTTCTACCCGCAGTTACATTAGTAAGAAAGGTTTGCAGAAACTACGTCTTGGGCTTAAGGTTAAGAAATTGGATGAGCCCATTGTAAGTAAGTTAACTAATAGTAGTGAAACCGTCATGGATCGACACGTTGAGAGGGTACAAGTATACTTTCGGCTAAAGGTAGAGGGGAAGATGGAATGCGTTCTCCACTCTCTGACCTTCTTGGTGGAGGATAACTTGCTCTTCGATGTGTTGCTATGAATGAATTGGGGTGAGGCTGCGCATGCGGATCTAAAATTGAGAGAGCATGAATGTTGGCTCCCAAGTCCGTAAGGAGGTAAGAAGAAAATCCGCCTCTATCATGAATCTGGAAAGGAAAGCAACCTAACTCACTGTTGCATGAGTGCCCCAGCGTTCACTCGCCATGTTAAGAAATATAACGTGTATGACCAAGTCCTTGTTGCATATGTGCGCCCAGTAAAGGAAGGAGAAACTAAGGAAGAAGTAAGGTCTCAAGAGATTGAGAGGATCCTGAAAGAATTCGCAGATGTGGCTGAAGCCCCAAGTGGTGTGGTAGAAAGACCAATCCGACACCGCATTGACATCATTCCAGGGAGCGCGCCCCCAAAGGGGCCTATCTATCGTATGTCGCCCCAGGAATTGGATGAACTGCGAACCCAACTTGATGAGTTGTTGAAAAATGGTTGGATAAAACTTAGCTCCTCGCCCTATGGTGAGCCTGTACTCTTTGTGCCTAAGAAAGATGGAGGCGTTCGCATATGTATAGATTATAGAAGATTAAATGATATAACAACAAAGAATAATGAACCATTACCGCGAATAGATGATTTGCTGGATCGCGTGCAGGGCAGCAAAATATTTTCCAAGATTGATTTAAAATCCGACTACCATCAGATTGAGGTTGAGCCGGAAGACCAACATAAGACTGCCTTCAGGACAAGGTATGGACATTATGAGTTCGTAGTTTTGCCTTTTGGTCTGACGAATGCCCCTGCCACTTTCCAAAGAACAATGAATGAACTATTTCGTGAGTGGCTCGATAAGTTTGTTGTTATTTATCTCGATGATATTCTGATTTCCAACAAGGATGTCAAAGAACATGCTGAGCACCTTCGACTTGTGCTAAATAAATTGAGAGAAGCAAAACTCAAACTAAACCCTAAGAAGTGTGAATGGGCTAAGCGTCAGGTTCTATATCTAGGACATATGATTGATGGAGATGGGATCAAACCGGAAGATGCCAAAATAGCAGCAATCAGAGATTGGTCAAACCCCCGCACCCTGACTGAGTTGCGATCGTTTTTTGGGTTAACCAACTATTATCGCAAGTTTGTACGACACTTTACGATAATAGTTGCTCCCCTTCGCAGGTTGCTTAAGAAAGAAGTAATTTGGAAGTGGGATTCAGACTGTACTATATATTTCAAGCGTCTGAAAAAGTGTTTGATTAACTATCCGGTTTTGAAAGTTGCAGACCCTTCATTACCTTTCGTAGTCACAACCGACGCTAGTCAATATGGTATAGGTGTTGTACTCCAGCAAGACGATGGACATGGGTATAGACCTGTGGAGTTTATGTCTTGCCGGTTACCTAATGAGAAAGTGGCCGCCTCGACGTATGAAAGAGAGTTGTACGCCCTTTGTGAGGCTCTCAATCATTGGCGACACTATGTTCTGGGAAGACATTTTAAGATATACCCCGACGATGAAACGCTTCACTGGCTCAAAACGCAAGCTCGAATGACACCTAAGTTGACAAGGTGGGCTGCGGAAATTGATATGTTTGATTTTGAATTGAAGCCAGTAAAGGGTTAAGTATAACGTTGTTGCTGATGCACTAAGTCGTAGATCAGACTTTTTTGGTGTTATTGTGACTTATTTAGATGTGGGTGCTGACCTACAAGAGAAGATTAGGAAGTTCGACGTATTGTTGCTGATGCACTAAGTCGTAGATTTTGATTAAGCAAGTACAAGAAAAACCAGCAGAGTTTCCTGATCATAAAGTTACTCAGAGTCTATTGTTCAAACGAACTGATGTGAATGATAGGCTATGTATACCAAATAATGAAGAGATCAAGAGTATGATCTTGGAGGAATGCCATGATACAGAGGGTCATTTTGGTTGCAAGAAGACCTACGGAACTTTGTTGCGTTCCTACACCTGGCCTTGAATGAAGGCAGACTGTATCGCGTATGTGCAAGGTTGTCAAGTGTGCCAACGAAACAAACGCACCATGCAATCACCCCTTGGGTTACTTAATCCCTTGCCTATCCCTACCGGCCCTGGAGACTCTGTCTCTATAGATTTCATGGACACTAAGGTAAAAAGCAGAAATGGAAAGACGCAAGTAATGGTCATAATAGATAGATTTACTAAGTATGCTGTTTTTGTAGCTTTACCTTTGGAAGCAAGGACTGATTTGGTAATTCGGGAGTTCTTTAACGATTGGGTAAAAGACTTTGGACATCCCTTGACTATTGTAAGTGACAGAGACACCAGGTTCACAAGTGAACAATGGCAGCAACTGATGAATGTATATGGCTCTAAGTTGACTATGTCATCAGGCAGGCATCCTGAGACTAATGGCCAGACTGAGCAAATGAATAAGATATTGCAGCAGACTTTGCACATGTACATCCGTCCCGATCAGATTGACTGGGATGAACATCGGCCTAAGGTTGCTAATGCTTACAATCACTCTGTACACCTATCTACGTGTAAAACTCCTATGAAGTTACACCTGGGATGGCGTCCATGCAGACCCATTGATCAATTAAACCTGGATCAGGTACATAAGCTTCCTATAGGGACTAGTGAATTTGCAGTCCAGTATCAGAAAGACATTGAGAAGGTGAAGAAAAACATACTGAAAGCACAGCATCAGATGATTGAACAAGAAAATAAACACAGACGACCGTCTCAATTTGTTGTGGGAGATTTGGTTTGGGAGAAATCTAAAGAGTTTGCACCTGAAGAAAACATCTCTCAGAAGCTTCTACCCACCTACAGAGGACCTTGGCAAGTTTTAGATGTAATTGGAGATGTGGATGGTCCTTCTTATGTCATTGAAATTCCTCCACATCCACATACGTATCCAGTGCTCCGTGCATCCAAACTCTTACCTTATGCAACAAATGAGTTCTTCCCGAGTCGTCGATCAGCGATACCTCCAAGTATGGATGGGAAGTATGACGTGGATAAAATTGTTGCAGAAAGTACTTACCACACTGGACGTAGGGGCAGACCACAGCGATAGTATAAGGTGAGGTTTGCATACCAGGATCCTTGTGAAGATCGTTGGTTTACAAGAGAAGAATTGTTAGATTCTGCACCTCATATTGTGTCTGCATACGAAAACGCAAAGAGAGGGATTCATATCCTTGATACGTAAATGATTCTCAGAGGACTTCCAAATTGGGCCGGCGAGAGTAAAAGGGCCTTTACCCGATGTAGGCCTCAGGCCTTGCCAAAGTAAAGCAGCATGGGCCTTGTAAAAGTAAAGCAGCATGAAAGGGTATCTCGCCAAGGCTCAGAAACGTGAAAGCAGGGCAAAGGTCAAGTTCTATCAACAGGCACATCCAAATCTAAAGCAAAAAGCATTGTCAAAGGACTTACCCGTTCACCAAAAGATGTGCATGTCCTGTCTGTTCGGGTAAGGGTGTGTCTGTACGTGCAGATAGTGTACCTGTTCGTGCAAATAAAAGTGTCTGTTCAGGCAGTAAATGTGTCTGTTCGTCTAGAGTTGTGCCTGTCCGAAAGTAAAGTCAATAGGTAAAGTCCCAGTTCTGATCTAAGTCAAGGGGACAGTCCAGATCCAGACTTTCAAGTCCAAATCTAGGCCGAGAGGCCTCAGCAGCAGTTGAACCTCCTTGGGACTATACTGGGACACATGCAATGCAGGGTCTGGGACAAAGGAAAGGCTGAATTGAGCCAATGCAGACCCAGCGAGGAGTGGCCAGCACTATAAAGGAAGCTACCAGCCTCATTCCTCGCCAGATCTCCACTGGCCATTTCTGCGTGGAAGTGCTGGTGCACTTGTGCGCTAAGCCAAGAGGAACAGCGCTGGAGGATGAAGATGCGCTGAGTGAGGGGAGAAGCCTGTATGTTGAAAGTGATGCAGCCATAGCTGCCCAGCGAGTTAGTACTAGTAGTAGAGGGTTAGTGGATAGTTGTGAGTAGCATTCAGAGTAGATCCTCATGAGTGAAGAGTGTGTATGCATCGTAGGAGGAAGGGACCGAAGCAGAGAGAATGTTCATTCCAGGTTTGGCTATGGAAGATACTTACCCGAGTTGGATGTAAACTGCAGAGGTGGCGCTGATGGGTAGTGACCACGTCAAGGATTTGGAGGTAGCGCTGATGCATTGGGAGTTATATTGATGAGTTGACAAGAGATTTGTGTTGCGCTGATGAGCGTTGTACTCAGGGGAACTTTGAAACATTTTGTAATCATATTTCTGATAATATAAGCTGTGAAATTCGGTCCTCTTCTCATCTACCTTTGTCTATGATTTGAGACTATTGATCATTGTGTGTGAGAATGACGCATGACATGTACACACTTGCGTGAGTTGGTCCCCAGAACCCATGCATTGGTAGCTTGGGAAGCCGCCCTTCCCTCGAGCTTAGGGCTCGAGGGGCGGGCTCCTCGTACTCCTCCGCGCAGCTTGGAGATTGGTGATTGGGATAATTGCTGGTCTCGACCGGGTTTGTGAAGAATCAAGGGCGTCTCTCTGATTGGCGGGCGAGAAGAGACGACTCTACTTGCTACAGCGACGACTTCTCAACCTGACTTCGATTAGGAGGTGATCTCTTAGTACATACCTTGAAGAGGAATCATCTGGGTTGACCTGTATTTAAAGGATAAGGGTTTGTTTGCTATCACCACTTTGGCCCAGATAGAATACATTAGGGTTGGATTAGTTTTCAGGTAAAGACGAATTGAAATTGCGATGATATGATTATGGTTTCCTTCTAACCAAACCCTGTCTCCGCTGCTCGTTGATAAGTTTGATATCCGCCCCCTCTATGAAATTATTGCTTTGAGGTTGTCTCCCGTTTTGAGTTAGGATGGCTTCGGATAATTTGATTCTCACGCCCTCGGAAACGGACAAACACAGAGCCTCGAAGATTTTTGAGGAGTGCTACAGAACAGGGGTCTTGCCGACGGGTTTGATTTCCGATATTCCGGGTACCATTGAGTGTACGAATGACTGTGTCCGAGGTAAGGTTGACCATCGGGTTTTTTATGCTAAAAAAGAATGGCTCTCCAAAAATGTTGTCTCGATTTTCTTTGGGGACAAAAGTGACTCCCTCCCGGTCAAAATCAAAAGGAGATTGGTCAGAATGTATGAGAACAAGTGGGCATGTCCATGTTGGGCTCTGAGCCCAAACGTGGGTTATTCCATAATGAAGGTCGCAATCTGGTTACATATGTCCCTAGTACTAATGAAGTCGCGGCCTGGATCCATTAGAAACAAATGGATGAGATTAACTTGGATGGAGCAAAGTATACTCTCTACTTCCGACCTTGGATGACAGAGGTGGAGTTGAATGGGTGGAGGGACAAGTTGAGATATAAATGTTTTGGATCTGAGTCTTACAAGTCCCTATAGGGGCCCTCCCGTTAATCCATGATGTGGTTAAATTAGCGTATGGACGAGTCTTGAAGCCTGGCCCTGTTTCATCAAAACCGGAATACCCCGAGCTTTTTAACATTCGCTTTGATTTGGAACTCTCTGCTCGAGATCTGTATACGCCCTATATCGCAATTGACCTTCCTAATGATGGCGGATCGATTGAGCTGGAGGTGGTCAACCAAGAGACCGAGTGGTGCAGTGATTGCCGCCGGTATTATCACTTGGAAGGCGATCCCAGTTGTCCAGCGAGGAAGCAGTGGATGCAACATAATTCACAGTATGTATCAAATGCCCCCCCCCCCCCTCCCCAATCCCCAACGGGTGTTTACCCGCCTGGAGCGAAGGGAGGGGGAGGGGGAGGGAGAGGGGGTGGGAAAGGGAACTCTTCTCAGACTACCCTCCCCTCCCCCTCCGGCCAGCGTCCCCCCCCCCCGCCCATCACGGGTCGAGGCAGCGCCCTGTCTGGGTTCCCACTCAATCCGCGACCCAAGTCCAGGGCCAGATCCAGGCTCCGGCACAAGGTGCGGGTCCCCTAGAGCAAGCTGCTAATCCCTCCCGATCGCTGTCCCCCAGGCCCACGTCGAAAGATAATCGATACAGAACAGATTCCTCTGCCGAGGGTCCACCTTCCGGTCTGACTAAGCCAGGAGAGGGCCCTCGTCAGGACCGCAACCCTCTCACAGAGTTACGATCCCAAGTGGCAGACTCTCTATCCTGGGCGGGTCGTTCACAGTCCCGTCACAGGACTATGTGACAAACCATGTCAACCAAGTATTCTCACCAGACCCCTTGACACAGGGTCCGTGGATCGACATATTGAAGGGCACCCCTTTGATTATCAATCAGAACCTAGAAGCTGCTGCCACGGACACGGCGATTACGGAACGGTCTCCCACAGGAGTGCTGCGGATTGCAGACGGATCTGGTGCTGATCTTGTTCTTGAAGATGAAGCAATGGATACTACAGCCCCTCCTTCATTCAATGTTGATCCGCTGTTGTCTGTCCCTTTGGGAACTTCAGCGGACATTTTGGAAGTTGTCAGCCCTCAGTCCCAGCGCTTAAAGGAGAAAACCTGTGACACCCCGGTTAAAAAATGGCGCAAGGAAACATCCGGGGCAGGCAGGTTTCCCAAATGTCCACGTCCCTCGAAAACAAACCAAGACGCAGCATTGGAATTAGGTTTGGAGGCAGCTCAGAAGAAAGGCTAGGTAAAGCCGAAGAACAAGGTGGCCCGCTCCCTGTCTTCGGCTCAACCCATGACTAGCATGACATTGTCCCGATCAGACAAGGGGAAGACTGAAGATTACCTAGTCTCGTTGATATGTGTCCCCTCTGCCAAAGGTCCAATGGTCCTGTCTTTTACGCCTTCGGATGACATTCTAGACATGGCCATAGTTAGAATAGAGGGGCAGCCCTCAGAACTGGATATTCTAGGGCATGCCCGTAAGATCCTGAAGGGGACCTGCTATGCCAGAGTGCTTCCGGAGCCCAAAGTTACTAGGTATGTTTTCGACTGGGTTTCTGGTCGAAGAACATGCAAGGCCTGTGTTTATTTTGCATTAATGAATATTCAGATAAACGAGGAAATCGGGGATAAACTCAAACCTTTGAATCCTTACTGGATCCCCTTGGAGCAATTCACGATGCCTGCCAATCCCATTCTGAAAAAGATCTACATGGCCGAAGGAATTTCAGCCCAGATTATTGCAGACTGGCTGAAAAAGGCGGATCTCAGAGATCATTTGGCCTCCCCTCAGTTCACTGCGGTCCTTCAGAGCCCTTGGGCCCTGACTGAACTTCAGTCAAAAGAGGACCAGGAGGACAAACGAAGGAAACTTCTGGCCAAATACCAACACCACATCCAAGCCAAGGGCGTAGAGGTCGGACACAACGATGGTCCTGCCCAAATGCCTGAGGCTTGTTAATTGGAATGTGCGTGGCCTCAATGATAGAGAAAGGCGGTTAGGATTGGCCTCTTGGGCGCATTCACAGGACGTCCATGTGCTCTGCCTTCAAGAAACAAAAATGTGCTCCGCCCAAATTGCTGAGTATAATCGCTGGTGGCCGGGGCCACAGTTTTGGGCTCCGGCAGACGGTACAAAGGGTGGGTAGCAGTTTTATTTAATAAAGATCTGGATATAGACATCATTGACAGTTTTGTGGATATAAACGGGCGGTTTCTTTGGGTTAAAGCTGTGATAAGTTATGAAGACTGCAAGTTTATGTCAATCTATGCTCCGGTCGGGTATTCGGAGCGCTGTAACTTTTTCGCAGACCTGCCGAGCTTCCTTCCCGACACAGAGAATATTATGATTGCAGGGGATTGGAACACCATCCTAACCCCTGGTTTAGACTCACCGCGCCAAGACCCGACTCGTCACGACACAAAACTTCTGGTGGAACTGATTGAAATTCAGGCTTTGGTAGATACTTACCGGGTAATGAACCCCGACTCTCCTGGTCACTCCTGGCACGGACCCCAACCGGACAAGTTCTCACCAGGCCCCAGTCGGCGCTTAGATTTTATTTTAGTAAGGGGCGCTCCTTGGGATCGATGTATTTGGACTGACCTGCAGGTGTCACATTTTTCGGATCATTATCCAATTTTGCTGGATATAATTTCTGGGGAACAGATTGAAAAAGTCCAGGGTCCCTTTAGGCTAAATGTTACATATTTGAAGGGTGAAGGCATTACGAAGTGGGTGAAACATCAAGTTCAGAAATGGGATGGGGCCAAGGCCCTTTTTACCAACGATGATGACGAGGCTGGCACAGGTTTCGGTATCCTACAGTCTGCCCTGGATGTCTTTTCCCAGATTAAGGCAGGCAGGCGTAACCAGCAGGAGAAAGAACTTCAACAAGCAGTTTTAGAGGCCGAGTCTAAAATTGGTAATGACCCGTATGGGGATATTTACTGGACTAGAGTTAGGAAGGATCTGTTGTCACAGCTTGAGGCACTCGAAGTTAAGAGACAGGCTCAATGGTTGGAATGACTAAAGATGAGAGGAATCAAGGGTCAGGATAGAATGACTAAGGTCACTTTCCGCTCTCTGTTAATCCAAGGTACAAAGCCTCTGCTCCGCGAACTATGTCATCCGTTCAGTCCGGACACTTCGTTGGCGGTCACTACACCTACGATTTTTGCTCATATGTCGCGGAATATTTCACTGATATTCTGACTACAGTTCGCCCAGCAGACTCTTTCGACTCTAATTTGATTGTTTCTTCGTCCTTCAGGGATTGAACGCAAGTGCGAATCTCAACTGCTTGTAAACTGGATCTAGATAGACCTTTTTCCAACGAAGAGTTGTTTCAGGCAGCAAAACAGATGTCCGCAGGGAAGTGTCCTGGCATAGATGGACTCCCTGTGGAGCTGTTTATTGCGACCTGGGAGACTATGGGACCCTGGGTTATAGAAATCTGTAACAGAGCAATTACGGAAGGAACCCTTCCGAAAGGATTGTACAAGAAGGGAGATAAACGGAAAATCCGGAATTAGCGTTCAATTTCCTTGCTGAATGTGGCTTATAAAATCCTAGCGAAAGCCCTAGCAATTAGACTTGCGAGGTACCTGCCTCATCTGGTCGGGCACGAACAACGAGCTTTCATGAAAGGTAGGTCCATGTTTGAGAATATTTTAGCCACATTGCAAGCGTTGGAAATAATCAGCGCGGAGAAACGGGTAGTAGCCGTGATACTATTAGATATGGAGAAGGCCTACGATAGGGTAGGATGGGCCTTTGTTGCTACGACATTGTCTCACATGGGGTTTGGGCCAATCTTTAGTAAAGTTGTTAAGGCCATGTATTCCCGAGCTTCAGCTATGGTAAATGTCAACGCCTGCTTGTTGAAGCCTTTCGACTTGTCCCGCTCCCTGCGCCAGGGTTGCCCCCTGGCACCCCTCCTTTTTGTGTTGCAACTTGAAGTATTGTTGGACAACATATGCCAGAACGATCGGATCCGTGGCCTGGAGCTACTGTCCCTCCATTGGAAAGGGGGAGCTATTGCAGATGACCTAGCATTTGCATGTGATGATACAGCGGAGTCAAGCAGTGAGTTGCGGACTACATTGGAGAAGTATTGTCACCTGTCGGAAGCATCCATAAACTGGGACAAGTCAGCAGTCCTCTTACCTGAACCCTTTATTTTTGTGGGGAACTGGGGGATGAAATCCGTCCTTGCGGACAGATCTGAGAGATTGCTTGGTGTACAGGTAGCTCTATCGAACTGTTCTTTGGTCCAGGACAACCTATTGAAGGAGAAGGTTGCTGGAAAAACAGAAAAATGGGAGAGGGGGAAATTTATCTCCCTTTTTGGTCGAGCCTTGGTGCTCTCCGCTGCTGCATTTTCCACTCTCTGGTTCGTCTTGGCAGTCCACCTCCTTGGTAATGATGGGTATGTTTTTATCAGACGCTTTGCTGCTAGATTTCTTTGGAAGCCAACCGGAACAGAAGACCAAGCGTTTATATCCAACGTCGCTTGAGAAACTGTGGCCACCCCTAAAGGGATGGGAGGTCTAGGCCTCCTTGACCCTAGACAACAAAACCTAGCTCTTCTTGCTAAATGGTCGGTCGTAGCCATGATGTCACAAGAATCCAGGGCCTGGATATCCCTAGCAGAATATCTCCTCGGAACCGAATGAGACTTTACTTACCCTTCGGATATCTGAAGATGTCTCGGTCTGCAGTCGTTCACTTAAAGGAGACCCAAGTCGACAGTTTGGCGTAACATACTCTTTGCCTGGAACAAACTACGACCTACTTCTTTCAGAGAGCCGGTCACTCGTCTTGAGGTGCTGAATCAACCACTATTTGATAACCCTCGTATTGCCCATTCAGATGGCTCCATCTTTTCTGCTGCCGATACTTCAAGGAATTTTGGGAAATCCTGGTGTTCAAAAGGGGTTATAGCTATTAGAGATATTTGGGATGGCTCATTTCAGAATTGGATTTCACCTGACCAACTACGTCAAAAGCTTCCCAGATTACATAACAGAGCCGTTAGCTTTAATCTGCTTAAATGCGCTATTCCCCCTTCTTGGATCTTTTTTCTGCGTCGACCTGACCAACCTCCAATCCACCTAGTTCAGATCTACAGTTAACCCAATGGAGTGCTGGCGGATACTTGGCCCTGCGGATGCGGGAGGAACAAAGGTTCAAGTGTGGGCCCGGCGGGGTAGTACGGCTACCAATGAAGGGGACTTGTTGTCATGGAAAGGAGAAGAAGTGGTGAACCTGGATCCGAACCCGGAAGAGGTGAGCGTATGGTGTTCAAAGGGCTGCAAAGGAAAAGAGATATGTTCAGGCGGACGTCTGGCTTCCTCTTTCAAGAAGGAACCCTACCTTTGCAGGTGGGCGGCCCTGGAAAAAGAGGACTCTTACACCCCGTTGGGCCATTACACCAGTAAGCTGGGCAGAGCCATTCAATTGAAAAAGGTGGTTAAAACTCCGGTATCTACAGTAACCCAGAGATAGAGTACCTCCTTGGCAGATGTCATCTCCGAAAGGAAACTCCTGAAGTTGTGGAAACAGTTACAGAACTTACCAGATCAAAAAGTTGTTAGGCTCCTATGGTTACAGTTGATGCAGTCCATTCCTTCTGCGGTGTGGCTCTCATCGAAAGGCATGAAGATTTCGTTAGTCTGTTCTCACCACAATTGGGTTTGGTAGACCACGACACACCTATGGATCGACTGCCCTTTTTCTATCCAGGTCTGGCAGTGGTGGAGAAAATTATGGGAGAAGATAGCTGGCTCGTCGATTTTGTGGACAGATTCCTGGATTCTTTCCGGGTGCAATGATTGCTTAATGTCCTTCGACTCGGGCTGGGGCTATGTGGCTCAAGTCTGCAGAGGACTGATCATGAACACAATTTGGTTGGCACGGAACAAGAGTTTATTCAGAGAGGAAAGTTGTCATGTGGAGGAGCTGAAAAGTCATATTAAAACACAAACCAGACTGCTGATCATCGCAGACTGGCAGCGGAAAGGCTCGATCTGGTTTCGGCGTACTTGGGCTTCCAACAACCTGCTTGCATCTGTTTCACAGGAAGGGAAACTTGTCATAGGTCTGGGGTTATGTACGGGTGTTAAAGCCCAGTTACTGCTTAGGCAGAGGAGTCTCTTCGAGTATTGGTCTTGTCAAAGGTAGTTGATCAGCCAATCGACTTTAGATTGGACTTATGAGAGAAGGTTATCAGTGATTGGAGGATTGGAGAGATGATTGGATAAGAGGTTAGTAGGATGGAGTAGCCGTAGCTGGCTTCTTGCAGGGGAGGTCTGGCTTTTGCTTCCCCCTGTAAGCGAACACTGAATAATGCTCCCAAAATTTTCCTCAACTAGTTGTGGTAGCTTGCTTCCTTTGTTGTTTGAAGGTTGTTTGTCCAGTTTCCCCCCTTTTTATATTGCGGACAATGGGACACTGGACCCGGTTTCCAGCCTGTAGCCTAAGCTGGGTAATGACCCCAGTTCCACCGGGTTGAGATGTTGATGGATTCCCGGCCTCACTTTGGACTGATAAGTAATAAAGCTGCAATCTTAAAAATAAAAAAATAAAAACTAAAAAAAAAATGACTATGAAATTAAAATAAAAAAATTAAAGTCAAAATTCAAAATAAAGGTAATCGGATCTATCTATAAACGAACAACAAAAAAAGAGCCTAATCTAACAACATTCCAATGACATCCCAACAATGTCAGGTAAATCTGCGCAAGCGTTAGCGTTAGCGCAACGCTGCGTAAGCTGATCGGGGCGTCGGGCGTGAGGCGCCCGTTTCGAATTTTTGTTGACGTCGCGACACTGTTTCTGTGTCAGCGTCGTCGGGGGCGGTGCTTGGGCAACGGGGGATCGCACGGGTGCTCTCAAGAAGATGGTGGTGCCTAGCGAGAGCTTGTTGCTGGGATGATGGGAGCGTGGGGGATCGAGTGTGTGGGCACTAAGTGGGACACGCTGCAAAAGGGTCTGAAGAGCCCTTGCCATGGGCCAGTCCCGACTGACTGAGGTTCGTAATCCTGTTCGAATGTGGAAGGATGGTGGCAGATGTGTGGACGTTCGACGGGCGAGATTCGAGTATTGCAATTTGCCAGAGTTTCAGCTGGATTATAACTGATTCACACCTGATGGAACCGATCGAGGGCTTAGTCCTTCGGTCTTTGATATGGAGATGCTGCGGGGTTATCCTGCCTATGAGCAATTGTGGGCTGCCTGCGGCGAAAAATTGCCAGAGCTGTATGACGATAGAATGCTGCGTGCGATGGAGCTGGCCGCACGAGCTATGAGAATAGGTTTATGCTGGTTCGTTGATTTTGTTGGACTATAGAAACTAGCTGCTGTTATCGAATCTGTCGTGTGGTTGAAACTGTGGAAACTAGGGTTGGACAATCGGGGTTTGCAGCTAATGAAAATTTAGTTTGTGGGATTGCAGACACGGAGAATATGATTTTTCAGGTTTGGTGATACAAATAGTAATTTGCTAGTATTTTGTTGTTGAAACTGGGGCATGTTTTACGTTTGGTGTCTTTTGTATTCCTTGCAGACAATAGGAATTATGTTTTGAATGATTGTAGAAATTGTGTTTGCCTTGGACGAGGAATATGGTTATGTAAAAAAAATAGTTAGATTGTGGAATTGATATGTTGTAGGTGATTGTAAGTTTATGGTTGGTGAAAAGTAGGGTTGGACACCTGACTTTTGCAGCTACGGGGAATGAGGTTTGCGGGATTGCAAGTAGCAATGAGAATAGGTTTATGTTGGCTTGTTGATTTTGTTGGCCTATAGAAACTGGTTGTTGTTATCAAACCTGCCGTGTGGTGGAAACAGTGGAAATTAGGGTTGGACGATCGGGGTTTGTAGCTAATGGAAATTAAGTTTGTGGGATTGCAGATATAGAGAATAGGATTCCGGGACGCTGGACCCGGTTTCCAGCATTGGCAATATACTGTCTGTCTCAGCCTTTCTGATAGTTCCAATTGGATGAACAACACAAATATGGGACGCTGGACCCGGTTTCCAGCATTGGCAAAAAGGACAGTGATCTGAACTCTCAGCACATGATGCCCCCCAGTGGCCTTCCACCCTTTACTCGGACCAGGCCACAGGCTAGGAAGGAGGTTAAAGGCTAAACATGGGACGCTGGACCCGTTTCCAGCACAGTGGTGTCCTTTTCAAATGGAAAGATTTGTAAAAATGTATTCAAGGGACACTGGACCCGGTTTCCAGCAAGTGATGCTCCCCACCAATAGATGGAGCTGGTTTCAAAAAAAAAAA
>BFEA01000134.1:389140-401640 GCA_003427395.1 Chara braunii
AAAAAAAAAAAAAAAAAAAAAAAAAAAAAAAAAAAAAAGGATTCCGCAGGCTTGGTGTTAGAAACAGTAATTTGCTAGTATTTTGTTGTTGACAAAAGATTCACGGATCTGGGAAGGGTAGGATAGGAAGAAAGGGTGAGGAGGAGTAAACGAAGGGGAAGAAGTGGGAGATGGGGGCACGTTTAGAAAAGAAAAATTAAGAGGAGGAAAAAATAACAGGAAGTAAGGAAATAGTAAGGGAGGATATTGGTCACCACCCTGTCCTCTGGAGCCTGTCCTTTCTCCTTTTTTTCTCCTACAGCATCCCCTTACTAGATTGAAAAAATAAGATAAAAAAAAAGGGGGAAGGAAAGAAGAAGAAAAGAAAGAGAGAAAATGTCACGCATTATTCATCACCAGCGCAGTCATAGACTAAAGGATTCAACTCTTATGTTCAGAGGAGCAATGCGTCAATTTGCGACACGACAACTGCACACTCCTATTAAGACAGTTTTGGCTGCAAGGCAAAAACAGAAAAAAGAATTAAAGGAAAATGTATCAGAGACATCAATGATGGAGGGAGAAATCTTAACAATGGAAGAACAAAAGGAACAAAAATGACAGATGGTGAATATAATACACTTACCAGAACAGGGAGTCTCCACCCAGACTCAGGAAGCACAACAGGGAGAAATGATTCTAAATCCACTGTTCCATCATGAGCAAAGGGAGGAACAAACACAAGGGACAATGGGGAGCCGAAGCACAAAGTTGGCATTGACACCTGGAATTGGATCGGTAATGACATTTAGGCACCAAAGGAAGTCATTAGTCTCTCAATTTCAAACTGGGAACAGAGAAACCGTGGTTTTCCAGGCAGGTTCCACCAAAACGAAATCACAGGAGTTGAGGAGAGAGAAGGAGGGGGAGGGGGGGGGGAGGGGGAAAGAAGGAAGGGGGAGGAAAGGGAAAGGGGGGCAGAAAGGGAGAGGAAGGGGAAGAAGGGCAGGGGAAGGATGGGGGTCCGGAAATTACGGAAAACTCGAGGAGAAGAACAAGGAAGAAAAGTAATGGTCCCATTAACTCAAGATCAACAACAGGAAGGACCAGCCTCAACACAGCACAAAATGAGTCACAAACAGGGATCTTCATCCTGGGTGCAATGTGTGAAGGGGCCCTTCCAGTCCAAGGAATTAGAAATCAGAAGGCAGGGGTCGCAATCACAATCACTAAAGATACCACTGCACAACCTTCCAACTGCAAAGGCTTATTTTCTATCCAAATTTATTATTTCTTATGAAAATAGAGTAATTGATTTGCCAGGGAAGAAAACGCAGATAAAATCATATCCGACACAAAAGTTGGAAGAGAGGGATGCGGTTTACCAGACGCATGCGAATAACTGGGTATTCCACGATGATTCAGCTTATAAATCCACCAATGAAAAAATCAAGTGGATCTGTAAGCAATTGGCTTACAAAGGCAGTTATGAAGCAATGTGTCAAGATTTTTTAATCCTTCCAATCTCCTCAATTATTTTCATAATATTGTGTCTACACATAGCAGACAAGACAATAATAGAAGGCTGGTGCAAACTAAGATGTGAACGATCAGAGGTACGAATCTATCCTTGGTCGCCACCGAAACAGGGACCGGATGAGAAGCGCAAGCAGATGATGGAGGACTTCTATTGGGTAGAATTCAGACACATCCCAATAGAAATACAAGCAGCCTTCATATATGACTTTTGGATCAACTATGACATTGTAGACTTCATAGATCCCCTTCCAGCATATCCAGCAAAAAGTGATGATTATTTGATGATAGCCCTTAACCACCCGTCCAACACACCCTTCAATATAGATGATGTCATTCCCTACAGGGTA
This sequence comes from Chara braunii, assembly GCA_003427395.1. Taxonomy (NCBI): domain Eukaryota; kingdom Viridiplantae; phylum Streptophyta; class Charophyceae; order Charales; family Characeae; genus Chara; species Chara braunii. Next base: position 391,006 of record BFEA01000134.1, read on the forward strand.
GGGGGTAGAGAATACCATATTCACACGGCGCATAAGTTGAGACCATGGTGTTTTAGGTGCAGGGCTTATGGTCATCTAAGCACAGATCCGTCCTGTGCTCAAAATCCGGCAAAGAAATATCGAGCCACAGGTAGACTTATCCAAGACCCTTTCAAACCAAATTTGTGGCGCACGGTGGATGCGGGACATGAAGGGTGGGTGTACATAGAAGGTTCTAAAAACTGTGAGGTTCCCCAGGGCTGGACATGGGAACGTTAGGAGGAACCTAATTGGGAAGTTAAACCACCGGACTCATGGATACCGCCAAAAGCTTCACCAGGGGCTGCAGGAAAAAGAACGTCCTCTCAAAGTAACCAAAGAACGACATCCGAGCCGCGGGAAGAAGAAGGGTCACAAGGTGCCCCCACCTCCGGGGGAAAGGGAACAGTTACAAAAGCACCAGTCTCTCAGAATAAAGGTAAAGGGACTTTAATCCAACAACAATGGAGACCGGTGCTTATGGGTAAGAAAGCAATAAATGATACTCCGACAGAACCAAAACCTGCCGACTATGTGAATCAAGGAAACAGGGGCTCCTTTTTCTTACTTGAAGAGGAGGAAGGACCTGATATTGAGACAGAAGGAATAAAGATTGAGGAAAATAATGAAAAGGAAAAGGAAGGAGCTCTAATAAGAGTTAATGAAGGTCAAGAGGGAGGGGAAAGGAAAAAAAGAAAGAGGAAACAAATCACAGGACCAGGCAAAGACACGGACCTCAATACAATAATAACAACCTCCTCACAAAATAAAATAGGCAGAGTAGAACAAGCACTACAGATATCAGAAACAACAAAATAATGGATCAGGAGACTAAAGAAGAGCACACAGAGAAGGAAGAAAAGACCCCGGACCCGTTCCTGGGAGCTTTTGGTCCAGCACCAATGGAAGTAGATTCTCCTCCACCAGAAGAAGACTTTGAAATGGGAGAGGCAAATACACAAGCGAATTCAGAATTATCTATAGATGAGAGGTTGAAACAGTTGGCAGATTGGTTAATTAAAACCCTAAAGACTTGACATGGAGTTGGCTCGATTGAATTTTTCTGGGATACTTCGTACATTCAACTCTACAGTCTACCAAGTAGTAGTCCTACCCTCAACCAGGTTTTGGAACAAGGACTACCAGAAGGAGTCAACTGGTCAAAAATAAGCCAGAGAATATTGAACATTGTGGCAGGAATGTTTCAACCACCAAGCTTATCCCCAACAAGAGGCTCTATCAAGGAGGGGGACGTTTCAAGACAGGATGAAAACCTGGTGATCGAAATATCAGTAAATAGTAAGGATTCTTTACAACTGAGGAAGGGGAGGAGGGTATTACGGTGAAGGAAGTAAGCAGAGAAGACCAATGTAATTCTTCTTCAGGAAAATAAGGGAAGGAAAATACGGAAGTGGAAGAGGTGGCAAAGGGAGAAGAAATGTTTGCAAATTCAGATTCCCACCAAAAAGGAAAAACCAAGATTAGTATGAAAGATGGAGTGGATCCAGGCAAAAGGTTGAAAATGCGTCATGCATTAAAAAAGGACTATATTGCAGGATCGTCCTCTCCTAGAGGCAACTTGGTGATACTAGTAAGAAAAAAAAGTGGGAAGTGGAAAATTGGTCTTTCCCCAATAGGTCAGGATCAGTATGGGGGAGTGACATTGAGAGGATGGTCCACACATGTAGACTACCAAAGCCCGGGTGATAGGATTTTTAAAAGAGACTTACATGATTTTCTGTCAAAACATTACGATCCAGGACCTCAAGCTACGATCACATTAATGGGGGATCATGCTAAGATGGCCAAGCAAGATACTTTTGTAAAAATTTGAAGATAATAAGGAAGCCGGACTTAGATGGTTCTCCCACGCGGCTCTACCAGATCTGCAGCAGCTAAAAATTAAGGCCAATGTAGTATGGTCGGTCGCAGAGGTTTCATCTTTCTTATGCTCGATTCTTTGCAACGGATTGCTCACCTCCTCGACTTCACTAGAAGGAGGAGGATGGGTGAGGTTGTAGATTAGTCAACTAATTTCGATTGACAAAGGATGGAGGCAATACAAACTTTGTATGGGAAAAATCCATCCTTGATAAGGGCAACGAAGACAACGGATTTGGATTTAAGGTCACTGAATGTAAACGGTCTGGCCACAGCAGATGCTCTCAAGAGAAAAACGATCATAGAACAATTGCAAGGAGTAGGAGGGAAATCATGGCCGGATGTGATATGTATACAAGAGACTCATCTTACGGATTCTCCATCTCACAATAGAGCACACAACCTTATATGGCCCCACCAGAGGTTCCAAGCCCACGCAACACGTAACGGATCAGCAGGGGTAGCCATATGGGTTCCTCCGGACTCCAGGGCAGAGGTGATTCACTCGGAAGCAGAGCAGAAAAATGGAAGATGGATTTCAACACTGGTTATGCTTGAAATAGAAATAGTTTGTGTAATTAATGTATATGGTCCGAATGAGGTACAATAACGCATAAAATTCTTTAATGACATTAGGAGTCACATACCGAATGGTATTCCAATTATAATGGCAGGGGACTTCAACGCGGCACCGGATAGATGGATGGACAGATGAAAAATTCCTTCACCATGCCCTGCTTATATAGAGGAGGATGAAAAAATTATACAACTACTATGTGAAGCCGAAAATCTATATGACACTTACCGTAAGTTTTTTCCACAAGAACGATTATTTACGTGTATCAGGAATACGGGATCCCTCAATCAATCTTGATCTAGAATAGATTTAATACTCATATCAGAAGATTTAGATCATGCACAAGTAGGGGTAAATATTTTCCCTCAAAGTCCATGGCCAGGAATAGATCACAAGATGTGTGTCATCCTACTGACCTTCAGGAAGAAGCCGGACAGAGGAAGAAACTTTTATAAACTCAACTCATCTCTCTTAAACAGAACGGATTTTAAAACCTATATTCATGATATATGAAAATATTAACAAACCACGAAAGACAAACATGAATCCTACATTTCCTTGTTCAACTGTGGCTTATGCTTTTTAGCAAAAAAACGCAATGAATTTTCCAAAACAATTGCTAAGTGGAGACATGAACAAGAAGTGAAAATTCATGAGAAAATACTTAAATACGAACAACAAGAACATTCGGAAACTATACATCCGTCAGAAGATATAATGGAACTTAGAAATCAACTCTTCACCCTTGCCCAAAATAGGTGGCAACGTTATCTCATCAGGAGTAAATTATCTAGACACCAGTCAGAAGGCCAAATGGACTCCTATTTCTTTGCACTAGCTAAAGCAAGGGTTAAAATAACAAATATAGAAGCTCTGATTGATCCTAGGTTATCTACACACGTCGAACCAGTTTCATCGGCTAGTAGCCTAAAAGTAGCCTATGATTTTTTCAAAAATCTCTATACATCCACGATTGATCCAGCCATATCAGACCAAGAAATAAGGGACTTCCTCGAACATCTTACACAAAAATTAACTCCAGAACAAAAGGAAAAATTGGAAGCTCCAATCACTAAAGAAGAAATCTGGACTGCTCTACTACAAATGGATGAGGATAAAACTCAGGGATAGATGGTCTGCCTAAGGAATTCTGGGAGGTAATGTGGACAAATTTGGCAGAGGATTTCATGGAATACTATAAACAGGTCCAGGAATCAGGATGTATGGGAGAAATTGTGAGCCAAGGAATTATAACATTTTTATATAAAAAGGGAGATAAGACAAACATAAGGAATTATAGACCAATCACTTTACTAACTGTGGTATATAAAATGCTAGCTAAGGCTATAGCAAACAGATTCATTCCTATAATGACCGACATCATTCATCCTTCTCAAACAGGTTTTATTCATGAGAGAAATATACAAGATAATGTATTACTGATCAATGAAACAATTAAATTATTGAGACAAAATCAAAGCAACGCGGCTTTTGTATTCATAGACTTCGAAAAGGCTTACGATCATGTTGATTGACATTTTCTGGAAGCATGTCTAACTAAGTTAGTATTTGGACCCAAAATGAAAAGATGGATCCAAATTCTGCACTCAAATGCTGCTACCAGAGTACAGGTAAATGGTTTACTATCGCCAGAGATCCCTCTTCAGAGATCAGTCAGGCAAGGGGATCCCTTAGCCTCTTTCCTTTTTGTTATCATCATGGAAGCATTATGAGCAAACTTGAGAAAAAAACCTAGCATTCAACGGTTGAGGATAGGTAACCTTCCTAAGGAGACAATCCCAATCTATTCCATGTTTGCGGATGATTTGAAAATCATGATGGAGGCCTCCAAAACTATTCTTGAGGAAATTAAGGCAATATTGGACAGATTTTCAACCTTATCAGATATGTTAGTCAATTGGGGGAATAAAACATTGGGATGGTGGATCCATTCACAAGGGGTGAGACCTCCAGAGATCCCTAATATTAAATGGGTACCGTTAGAAGCACCCATAAGAGTGTTAGGGATAATTCTCACATCACAAGGGAAACCAAACTCAAATGGTATATGAATTTCTTTTCCGGCATTGGAAAAAATGAAGATATGGAAGAATAAGCACACTTCAATCTTTGGAAGAGCATTAATAATTAATAATGAGGTGTTGGCGTCGATCTGGTACAAATCATTGTTGTGGCCTTTGAGTACGAAACCCACAAAGGAAATACAAAGACAACTTGCAGTCTTCCTTTGGAGAGGGGATCACGAATTATCACATGTAATTCCAATAGTTGCTTGGAAGACCTTAATCCAGCCAAAGACCAAGGGAGAAATTTGACTTATTGATCCAAAAACGCAGTGTCAGACTTGGGCTCTTCAAGTGATCAAACGTTTAATTTTAACTACAGATATACCATGGAAGGATCTAGCATTAGAACAAATTCGAAGATTGGTGCCTCAAACCACACAGGAAGTTCATCCCTTGACATGGGTAGAGGATAGATATTGGTCTATTCCTCGTACCCGAATGCTTCAAAATGATACAAGGGTGAGAGGTGAGGTCAAGAAAGATCTTAGACTGGACGGCTTTTGGGTAAACCTATTGAAAACTTGGCGGGAGATGCCTTCACCAGATAAGGCCATACCTGAAAGATTTGAGGAAGTCCTGCAACAGCCTTTGTTTGGTAACAGATGGATTACTGACCATAATGGTAGAGCCTCTATAAGCTCGGAATCCTCCTGGTCAAATTGGTTAAAGAATGAAGTAGTAAGAATTAAGGATCTGTGGGACCCGGTGAATAAAACTTGGATGAATACTGAAGAATTTAGAAAAGGAATTAAGTATGCACACAATCTAATAAATAATTTGGAATAAATCACTTCATCTATTCCCTTGGCTTAGACAATGGTGCTTAAAAAAGGCCCGGTGTTTTGAATAGCAGACTGGGTGAGTATAAATCATCAGGATGGAGCCAAGTCAATAGGACAGATCATGGATGCACAAAAAGAAGGTGCCTTGATTAATATTTTTAAGATCCAAAAATACAATATAATTTCTAACAAGGATTTACACACGAACATCTTCTCAAATTTTGACGAAATGTTCAGGGTAAAAGCCATATATTGTACAGAAGCAAAAGGGTGGAAAATATTTTTACCTAAGTGTCCCATACCGGAGCTTCCCTTAGACCCGGCTGATTGGGTATGGCGACTAAATAAGAGAAGCAAACCCTTAAGACTACAATCATTGAGTGTAAAGGCTTCCTATAGGCTACTTCGTCCTAAAGTGGAGGTTTTAGAAATGTTACAAGATCGACGGTATAGACACTTAAACATAAATAAAGATCTGATCAAACCAGTTAAGTGGTGCAAAGACATCAGAGAGAGGCCAACCAAGTTTGCCTCTTTACAATGGCAAATAATCCACAGAGTCTACCCACAAACGATTGGTTAATAGACCACTCTTCTCTTGAACAAAAGGGTAAGGCAGTACCATGGTGTAGAACATGTGTTCAAGCCTTCCCAAGTAGGAAGATTAGAGAAACAATTGAGCACATCTTCCTACAATGCCCAGACTCTGTATTGCTTTGGAGATTATGGGATTATGTATGGAGAAGACTGACAGGCTTAGTCTGGCCATGGGAGTGGCGGGCTATTCTTTTGGGACACTGGATTCCTGCATTGATTGAATTGTCGGACTTCCAACATAACTTATTCCATTTAAGTAGGAAAATAGTATTATGAGCGTTGTGGTATAAAAGATGTACAAGTGTCATTGAAAGAATTATAATTGGAAAACAAGAAGTGGTAGACATAATTCAACAATTTGTTCAATCAGAAATAAAATATCAATGGGAAAAGATGAAAGTCAAAATTATTGAATATAAAAAAAAAAAAAGATATAGCACAGAGAATCTCGAAATTCAGTACGGAATGGTTAGGGGATGCATTAGGAGAAAAATTGGGAAAGGTGGTTTGGCCAGGAGGGGAAGGGGAGCAGGTGATCTTTAAGCGAGACTACCAGATCACCTTCTACAATTGGTTCTATATCCCGCCAGGAGCTTCTTTGAGATCACCTGAGTTTTTCTCTGACCCTTTTCCTCCCTCTGCACTGGCTCTAGTGGACCTAGGATGGTTTGGGGGGGAAGAGGGAGGATAGGAGGTTTAATTAGACAGGTAGGAGGTTATTGAGATAGATGCTAGGTTAATCACWCTGTTMTGGCGGTCATTTTGTATGACTGAAGAGGCATCTGGATTTCTATGACTAGATCARCTTTTTACTTGGATATGAGATGTTTGGATTGACACTTTGTTGATACTATGTTCATTCAAAAATATATGTAAGGGACGCTGGACCCGTTTTCCAGCAGGTGTTGCTCCCCACCAATAGATTGGAGTTAAAAAAAAAAAAAAAAAAAAAAAAAAAAAAAAAGGTCAGTAGTAACATAGTGGTCCGATCTTAGGGTTTGACCGGTGAGGTCTCGCCCTTCGATGGGGCCACCTACCTTTTATGAGGGATGCCAGACCGGTTTCCTGGCTTTTTGAAATATAAGGGACGTCGGACCCAGTTTCTGGCTGTTAAAAAAAAAAAAAAAACTTTTGAAGGGCGATGGGCCGATGGCCTTGAGGTATTATCATAGGACTAACCAGGGGCCTGGACCCACTAGCGAAGTATTCTACGACGTGTGACACAGTTTTATGTTTTTTTGGAAAATACAAAGTGATTTTTTATTTGCATGAATGGATCGTTTTCTGATTTAAAATGAATTGAAATAGCACATAAAACTATGAAAAACAGATGTGCACCCGAATTCATGGGTTGGTACGATCTCCTTCACGGAGGTCTTCATACTGATGTACCGTGGCAATAACATGTGTCCACGAACACAACCACGAGGATGAACAAGTAATGGCTATAGGGATACATTCGTCCCCATGTATCTCATGCTGCCTTTAGCAGGCCATCCGACAGACGGAAACGTTCCTGTCAGATGCACCATGGCAATAACATGTGTCCACGAACACAGCCACGAGGATGAACAAGTAATGGCTATAGGGATACATTCATCCCCATGTATCTCATGCTGCCTTTAGCAGGCCATCCGACAGACGCGGAAACGTTCCTGTCAGATGCACCACGATATTCGAATTTCACATTTCAACTTCTATTTCTCAGAGCCAAAAAAAAAAGAAAAACGAAGTCTGGAAATCAACCCCCCCCTTTAGAGCCCATAAAATCGTGACTTCCCGCCCACTTAAAGCCACGAGCTATCATGTCCAGGTTAGTCCAACTTCGTTTTTTTTTTTTTTTTGACGCATCTCATTGGGTGGGAGGTGGGCATCTTTACAATCCCCGCTCGGAAACTACCAGGCCGTCAAGATCCGATATATTCGACGGCCGTACTGAGTCACTCGATGCCACACGTGATCGAAATCCTGAACGGTGTAGTAGAATACCTTGCTAGTGGGTCCAGGCCCCAGCCCACGTAAATTCAATCTTGTGTCTAATCTGAAAAGGCCACTGTTGTCAGAACAATAAAACAATTTAAACCAACTATGTTGAGAAAACATGAAGACAATATGCAGGGTACAATGCAGAAAACTAAAGGAGATAGTATACAAAACTACACAAAAAAGATGGAAAACCGCAACATTGGTGGACGGTCCTGCGGTGTGTCCGTAGTGACCAAGCCCGAAAAACACCCCATCTGCTTCCAAACCACTTAATAGCCTCAGCCGAAGAGCCTTTTTTCTGGACACGAGATTCCCAATCTGCCAAAATGGCGTGTTTAATAGTGTATTTGATCTCAGCTCTAGCCATCGACGATGCCCTCGCATTTCTGAGATTCCAGAGGGTCCATAAAATGGCACCTCTGATAGTCTCTTCTGCATGATGGGCAAATTGCACCTGCGGCCTAGTTCTTCTGGCAGTTGTCCCTATGAGGATAAACTTGTCTCCCCAACGGGTATCCACCCGCGGAATCAGCACATCCGATTGTCTCCACCATTCCCAAAATGGCCTGGAAAGGTCACACTGTAACACGAAGTGTTGAACATCTTCCATCCGAGTCCCAGGACTGGCAGGACATAACCGACATTCTGGTGCAGCCTTCGCCGTTCTTCTAGCACACCGAATGTTGACCGGCAGTGCCAAGTGCATAAACAGCCAGAGCAGACTTGAATGCTTGCTGACTACCAGGTCCATTAATTGTTTCCAAAAAGCTGGGAGGGCCGCTGGCAATCTTGGCAGAGTATCTCCAACCCATCTCGTTGCCATCCATCTTCTGGCAATTGTCTAGTTGACATATGTTTGCGGTGTCACTATGAGGTAACCCACTTTTGTGGTGTATTCTGATAAGCCGACCGGTTGGGCGTTACGCAGTGGGTGCTCCCACGCCTAGTCTCTAGGGTCAATTGGCAGGTTAAAAACAGGCATCTCCAAGGAAAATGGTCTTAGACTATAGTTGTGTTTTTGTTCCAATACGCAGACTGGCAACAGTTGGTCAGCAGGGGGGAGGGGGAGCTGCTCCTCAGAGAATTGCAGAGGTTCTCCAAGTGACTCAGTCCCTCCTCTCACCTGCCAACAGGTGGTAGGAATTTCCACCGCCTCTTAGTAATCTTCTATCTTCCATACACAGTCCGACATTACCTGTTGCGCTTGCTTGTACCACATTCATTTAACCAACTTCGGTCCCATCCTCAATATGCATTCCCATTGTTGATGGATAACATTCTTTAACTGTTGCAAATGCTCCACCTGATGCGACAGTCCCAGTAGTCTCGGAGCCAGAGTCTCCACAGATTTCCAATTGGCGGTAGTCAAATCCCAAATGTCAGCGAGGGTTCCAATCCCTCGAGACATCCAAGCATTTTGGAATTCCCCTGGTCCAAAACATCAAAAGCGAAGTCCCTGCGAGTTAAGCAGAAACGGTTGTTGAATCATGGCTGCGTTATCAGTCTTTCAAAGATTAGCGGAGGGGATTGCAGTTTAGGGCAAACTCCCTTCTAAGGTTTCAATATCCCTGCCCATATGCTAGGAGGTAACCTCTTCCACCGATAATCCGGAATGAGGACCGTTAACCATATGCACCGGAGGTTTGTCCATGCTAACAAGGAAAATAGCGAAAAATCAGCTAGTTGCCGCCATGTCGTATGAGGGTTCTCCAAAATAGCCCACGACACCTATCTTGCAAAGAGCGCCGCAATTTGTCGTTCAGGGTAAAAAATGGTCAATCCCCTTTTGCGTTTTGGTTGAGTTATGATCTGCCATGCCACCTTTGGCAAAACGTTGTCCTTATTGAGCTCTTCTTTCCACAAATAATGAGTCAACAAGTGTCGTATTGTCTGCAAGGACGACGGATCAAGCTGATAAATGGATCGACGATAACACAGAGTGGGCAACACAGCATTGTTGATCACTATAGCTCGACCAAATAAATTGGCCCCCTTATATTTGACCCAAACCTGTAATGCAAAGCGCAAACCCGCTACAGAGGTGGACGGGTCTTGTGTTAACTCCGGATCAAAGGACAACTGGTGGCCCAACAACCTTTCATGTCAGGCAGGGGCCACTATCCCGACTCCCCAGTTGTGTGGAGGTTGCTCCCCCGAAGGTATCAAGACAAAAGATTTTGACCAATTGATCCGGGTTTGTGACAAATGACTAAACATCTCTATAGTACCTCTGAGCGCAAAAAATGCCTAATCAGTCAAAGGGGAGAATGCAACCGAATCATCAGCAAACACTTCTGATTTAAGTCTTTCTCCAGAAAGGAGAACGAAACCTGAAATTTTTCGGGTTAGATCTTATTAAGATATGCATGATCTCAACATACAACAAATACAGGTAGGGCGTCACTGGACACCCCGGTCTGACCGACCGGCTTAGCCGGAGAGGCAACATTTTGCAAAAGGCTATCAACAACTTGCTTGAACTTCGGACCGAATCCAAAGGCAGTAAGTGTTGCTTGCAAAAATTTCCAACCCACACGATCATAAACCTTTGCTAAGTCCAAAAGGATAATGGTCAGGCTTTCCTCCCCAGATGCTACCAATTCAGCCAATTGTTCTGCTACCAATGCCTACCATTACATTGTGCAAGATCTATCTCCCCTGAAGGAAGCCTGTTTGGGTTTGATGAATGAGAGATTTAAGGACTTTC
>BFEA01000134.1:412062-422530 GCA_003427395.1 Chara braunii
ACGGGAGGGGGGGGGGGGGGGGGGGGGGGGGGGGGGGGGGGGGGGGGGGGGGGGAGGATGGTCGGGGGGACATATCCTATTCTCCCTTGGTTGATGATTCCGTACGGAGGTCTGGGCAGGACGGCCGATGATAGAACGTTCGACAACATGTTCTCCGCGTTGCACAGTGTGATAGAACGGTGTTTCGTCCGACTGAAAGGCATGTGGTGGTGTTTCAGTTACAAGCACATTGCGAACATGGAGAACATTTGTTATCAATTTATGGCGTGTTGTATTCTGCACAACATAATCATTGACGAAGGCATCCCTGTTGACGAAGATTTGTTGAGGCCGAGGAGGAACGGCCACGGCAACTGCAACAACAACGACAACAACGGGGAGGCGGACAACATCGACAACAATGACGACAACATCGACAACATCGACAACAACGAACAAGCTGAGGCTCCTATGAATGACGAATCCGACGACAACTCTGGCGAGGACGACAGCGATGTTCCTCCGGAAAGCACTGCCATGTACAGAAGCTAACTCCATCGGCTGCGTGCGGCAAACGCCTTCCGGAAGTCCGTGCTCCGCCATGCCCTCCACGTTGCCCGTGTGTTTCGAAACAATGGAGGTTTTGCGTAGGAGTAGCCTGAGGCTTCGTCGTGGACCTCCCGTGTTCTGTTCTTCTTTTGATTTGCAAGGTCGTGGGTTACATTACTTTTTGGTCTTTTTTTTTTCAGTATGTTGGCAGATTGATAGGGTGAGAAAGGATAGATTGGCACATGGAGCTCACACTCGTATACTTGTGGGGTATGCGTGTGTAGCGGACCCACCAGGTGTGGTGCTCTGCTAGTGACAGAGATGGAGATGGAGGAAGAAGGGGGGAGCGAGATGGCACAACGCAGCTCCCCATGCAAGACTCCAACGCATGTACTCCAAAATGTGCAAGTGAAGAATGAGCCTGAAAACAGACAATGGCTGGGTTATACCCCAGCGGACTGACGAGACTGGACTGGATTGGCTGGTACCGACAGAGGTACAGGCCTGGACTAGCCTACCCCGAATACAACACAGGCCTGTGAGAACAGACCAAGGGGCTGGTCTCACAGGCCAACCCGAGGCCCGCTACACGATCCTCGGCCTGTGATGGATCGCCTAGATACAATCATGCTTCCGCCAAGAAGCGGAACTCTACCAAAGAAAAGAAAACCTTAGTAGTTTAGGATGCGGAGCAAGCTCCATGCTGAGTCCATGCGATGCAACCTAGGATATGAAATGTCACAAAACAGCAATGTCACAACTAACAGCCTAAGTGAAAGCAGAAGCAACTAACGAACATACATGTCCTAGGAAGCAAAAGCAACTAACTAGCATACATGTCCTAGGAAAGCAGAAAGTAGTGACAACTAGATCCTAGAATGTTGGAGGCACTAGCCTCAGTCTGGTAACAACTGACTAGTGTATAAGCTGTCTCTTATACACATCTAGATGTGTATAAGAGACAGCAACTGACTAGTGTATAAGTCCTAAGAACAGCAAGAGCAGAACAACTAAATCCTAGAAATGTCGGAGGCAGTAGCCTCAGTCTGAGAGCAACAAAGCAATCAACAAGACAACCATATGTCACATGAGAAGTGTGTCGCACACCAAAGGGTGGGATGGTCTCTGAGGGTGGCGAATGCAGCCTAGGGGTCGAAAACTCCTAAGGGCATCCACACATAGTGACAGGGGAAAACACATGTCATCAGGCTCAATGAGGATAGGGAACTGGGAGCGAACAGAACCAATGACCCTAACAGATAGACCATCCGGGAGGGTAATGCTCAACTAAGGGGTGACGGCTATGGAGGGTCGACCATGCAAGGGAACAAGGGAGCCTGGTATACTGGGCGCACCTAGATGAAGCATGCGGCGCTGCCTAACTAGGGCGTGAGGGCCGGCTAAGGGTAGAAAGATGATGGGTAAGGGAATCATGCAAACGACTCCTAAAGTGAAGGAAGTCGGAGCTAGATCCGTAAGGAGGAAGAGCCGCAGCGTCGACGAGCTGAAGTAGTAAAGCTGATGTGGATGGAGTACTGAGAAGTCAAAGACGTGGGAAGGTAAGTTAGAGTCAATCGTCGTATCGAGCAGGACGACGACGAGTGCGCTGTGGACGCTCAGAAGCATCCGGCTGCTGCTGAAGGTCTGCCTTAGATGGAGCAGGCTCGACTTCAGCGGTCTCCTCAGCCGGAGGAGAAGGAGGAGAGTCAGTGGGCTGAGGAGGAGCAGTGAACCCAGCACGACGAGCACGGTCATAGGCACGCACCAACATGCGAGCATGCTGCAAGTGCTCTAGGGGCTCTCAGGTAGCCTCCTCATCAGGGTAACCCTTCCAACGTACGAGATACTCGACGTGGGGAGGGTTGTCGTCGGTGACTTGGCGACCAATGATGTCTGAAACGAGGAACTCCTCGTGACCGTCCACCATGATGGGTGGAGGGCGCTCGTATGGTCGTCCGGCGAAACGCTCAGACGGTGTGCGGTAAGGACGCAGTAACGAGACGTGGTAGACATCGTGCACACGAGCCTGGCGTAGGTAGTCGGGCAGCTTTACACAGAAGCTGACCGGGCTAGAAGCCGTATCAGAACCGACGGCCTAGAGGATGCGGCATGGACCAAAGAAGCGACGCCGAAACTTGCAAAGCGTATCTACTTCGACCTGTAAGTGACGGGCGTCGATAAGCACATCATCACCGACTTTGAATGGATGATCCATCCTCGATCGGCTCGCACGTGCTGCCATGCGAGTCTGGGAAGCGACTCTGTGCTCATGTGTGGTCTTCATGATCGACGTCATGTGTGCAACCCAATCATCCAGCGCGGGACAACTCGTGTTGGGGTGCATCTGTGACGGTCGAAGGAAGTCCGCGGGAACACGAGGGTGATAGCCGAGGTCGCAATAGTAAGGCGACATCCCCGTGGCTGGCGAGACGGCGTGGTTGTAGGCTATCTCCGCGTGGGCAAGATGGAGGTCCCACTGCTGGTCGTCACGAACAATCTTTCGGAGAATATTTCCTAGAGTCATGTTCGTGACCTCGGTCTGACCATCAGTCTGAGGATGGTAAGATGAGGAGAAGCGGAGCTGAGTGCCGTATACCTCGTGGAGTCGTCACCATAATCGACTGGTAAAGCGTGGGTCACGGTCAGATATGATGCTGAGAGGTAAGCCATGGTTACACACGACTCGGTCAAACACGATGTCGGCGACCTCACGTGCACTGATAGCATAGCGGCACGGAACAAAGCGTGCACGCTTTGTGAAGTGGTCGACGACGACCAAGATAGCATCATGACTGTGGGGGGTCGGAGGTCGAAGAAGACCAATAAAGTCCATCGAGATGGACAACCAATGACCTCAGGGATAGGAAGAGGCTGGAGCAAACCATAAGGTAGGTGGTTCACACTGTTCACCTCCTGACAGATGGGACACTCTGCGACGTAGTCCTTCACAAAGTCCTTGCGCTTCGGCCAGACGTACAGGCGGCTCACACGAGCCAACGTCTTGTGGAAGCCCATATGACCGGCGGCTGCCTGGTCATGGAACTCTGCTACTGCTCGGACACGTAGCTGTCCAGTGGAGGGAACGCAAATACGGGGCTCTCTGGTGCCCTCTGACCCGTGCCAGTACACAAGACCGTTGTCCCCGAGAGAGTAGTTCGGGACGGTCTTGCCACGCCGAAGGGTCACGTGGATGTCGCGATAGTCGGGGCAGTGGCGGTACTGAGTGCGAAACTCGTCGATCACCGAGTGGTGGACGGTGGTGACCGCGATGGAAAAGAGCTGGATGTGCTCCTGGTCGTGGTCAGGGCGTCGGGATAGGGCATCTGCGACCCGATTAGTCTCACCCTTGATGTGCTCAGTGGTGAAACTAAACTCGGATAGGTCGCGCCACCAGCGAGCCTGTCGAGGAGTGAACTTCGGTTTTGTCAGAAAAGCCTAGACAGTTGTCCGTACGCACCGTAAATGGTGCCCCGTGCAGGTAGTGACGCTAGTGCCGAGCGACATTAACTACTGCGAGAACCTCACGTTCATCAGCAGTGTAGTTTATCTCGGCGGGCAAGAGCTGACGGGAGTAGAAGGCTATCGGACAATCACCTGAGCGAGACTCGACAGTGCCGTCCTCGGCGATGGTAGGAGAATAGTCAATAGGAGGCTCGTCAGTAGCTGGACGAGTAGGCGTCAGTCGGGAAGCGGTGGTAGGGGTAGGTGGTGGGAAGCGAGGGATACGAGGATGAGAGGAATCAGGAGAGGAGAGGAAGACCTGAGAAAGCACTGCTCCTACAACAAAGTCTGATGCATCGGTGGTAAGGATAAAAGGGCGATCGAAATCGGGTAGGTGAAGAACCGGTGCGCATGTCACCGCCTTCTTGAGGGCGCAGAAAGCATCCTCGTGGAGGGGTGTCCAAGCCCAGGGTGGGTTCTTCCGGAGGAGGGTGGAGGTAAGGGCGTAGGAATACCTAGCGTATCCCCGGATGAAATTACTATAGTAGCTGGTCAGGCCTAGGAAGCTGCGAAGCTGCTTGGCGGATGTGGGGGCAGGCCACTCCGCAATAGCAGTGATCTTCGCGTCGTCCATGTGGAGACCCTGGTAAGACACGTAGTGTCCTAAGAAATCCACTTTGTGCTGAGCAAAGCGGCACTTGCTCAACTTGGCGTAGAAGCCATGTCTGCGCAAGCGGTCAAGGACGTCACGGAGGTGTCTGAGGTGCTCCTCAAGGGTACGACTATAGACCAGGATATCGTCGAGGTAGACGAGAACGTACTGCTCCAGGATGTCCCTGAAGATGTCGTTCATCGCCCTCTGGAAGGTAGCGGGTGCGTTGGTGAGGCCAAATGGCATCACCGTGAACTTGTAGTGGCCGAATTGCGATCGGAACGCAATCTTCGGCTGGTTGGCTGCAGCGACGCGGATCTGATGGTAACCGCTACGAAGATCGATCTTCGTAAAGAAGCGGTTGCCTACTAGGCGATCGAACAACTCATTGGAACGAGGCATGGGGTAACTGTTCTTAACCATGTAGCGGTTGAGACCGTGATAGTCGATGCAGAGACGAAGAGCTCCATCCGCTTTGCGAGCAAAGAGGACGGGTGCACCCCACGGGGAGTTGCTGGGTTTAATGAAACCTAGTCTAAGGAGCTCCTCAAGATGACGCTTGAATTCGGTGGCCTCGGGGATCGAGAGTCTGTAGGGTGCCTAGTGGTGAACACGATAGTCAGGCACAAGCTGAATGGAGTGCTCGATGTCACGCATCGGTGGGATGCCGGCGTATGAGAACGACGATGGGAAAACATCGTGGTACTCTCGGATAAGGTCACAAACTGCGGGCTCCAGGTCAGCCGTTTATCGTGTGAGCTCCTTAGCGTCAGCGTCAGCGCGCGACGATGGAGTGGACTCGACGGACGGCGGGGGGACGGAAGTAGAGATGGGAGCCATGGAGATAGAGGGAGGATCTGGCTCCAGAGGGATGAGCTTGACGTCGGGACAGGGTGGATCATAGTGCAAGAGATCCGTTACGTCCACCGTAAAGAAGGTGACGTCGTCCTGTCGAATGAAGTGAGCGAACTGCTGAGGCGAGGTGACAGTGATAGAGGGAGATGGTGTGGGCACTGAAGGCTTCGGGGGAGGAGGATCGGGGCGTGGTGTCGCCGTGGTACCTATGAAAGGTACGCGATACGTCTGTCCACACTTCGTTTTGAGAACGAGAGTGTTGGTCGCCCAATCGGCCTCGGTGCTGCGGAACCGACGAGACCACGGAGTGCCGAGAATGAAGTCGTACCCCGTCTCCATCACATCGAAATGTGCAGAGGAGCGGTGGCGACGAGACGCCGGGGAACGATCAGTCGGCTCGAGAGTGAGGAAGAAGGGGAGGTCGGTGACCGTCTGATCGAAGAAGCGCTGGGTCTTGTCATCCCCTAGGGTAACGGAGATGGAAGTAAGAGACCCTATCGTGGGTAAGCGGGCTTCCTTCACCACACATGGGTGAATGAAGTCGCCCTGAGAACCGGAATCCCACAACGCTGAGTACACCCTCGTGGAGGTCCCGAGTCGTATTGGGATGATCGGGAGGGTGCGATCAGGGTCAGAGAGGACGGCGAGAAGGCGACACAGTGCAGCGACATGGAGGGTGAGTCGCTCCTTACGAGCCTGGAGCATGCTCAAGTTCAGAAGAGAGGACACAACGTCCTCGCGAGTAGCAAGCTGCGTGCTGCAACGGGCTGAGCGAATGGCTCGACGCGTCGGTAGTCGCGGCGGGGAAGGAGGGGGGAGATGGTGGTCTGCGGAGGTGCAGACGGTACAGCGACAGAGGGCTGAGTACACTCTGTCGAGTCCTGCGATACCTCAACTCCAGTAGCGAGAGGGGCGAACCGCGATGGAGATGTCGGGAAGCCCACTACTGAGGGGCGAACCGCGACGGAGGGGCGGAGGTGTACACTGCACCATGGCTAGGAGGCGCCGCGAGGACGTGAGGCGCCGGGGGGGGACTGAGCATGACGCTGACGAGAAAGGTCAGCGTAGTGGCGGTCGAGGGCGGTAGTGTAAGGGCACCGCGAGGAGGTATGACCGTCCAAGCGCGCAAACACCTATGTCGGCCTAGAATAGCCGAGCGCTCCTCAGCGAAAAGGACACCGCGAGGAGGGACGAAGCCCTGAGGGAGGTCCTCTTGAGGGACCTCAGGGCGCGACGCGCCAGCGTGACCGGGGCGGCTGCGTGCCCGAGAGAGGGCGGAGAGCGCGAGCTGAAGGCGCTCAGCTGCAGGGAGGGTAGAGTCCTCCAAGTGATAGTGGACGGCCTTGCAGAGATCGAGGTCATCGCTATGGTCGCCCTCAGGTGACAGTGGGGCAGCAGCGTCCTGCTCACCATACTCCAGCGCGCTGAAGCGCCACGAGAAGTGGCAACCCTGCTGCGTGGAACGGCGGGGGCGACCGCGGAAAGGGGAACGGCGCTGGGAAGTGCCGTGAGAGGAGGAGGAGGCGTAGCCCGTGCACTGGGGCTGGGAGGAGGAGGCGGGGTGAAGACGGGCTCGCATCCGCTGATGGTCCCTAGCGGCCTCGTAAGCCTGTGGGGCCGATGTGAACTCGTACCGCCATAGCTCGGAGCAGTGCTCGAGCGGGAGGCTGGCCAAGAAACGATCAATAAGGGCATCCTCGGGAAGGAACGCCACGTCACAAACGAGGCGGGCGTCTTGAAAGACCTGGATGTGGCGATCCAGGCCGGCAGCGCCACCAGAGCTGGACCAGCGTGTAGTGACGACACGCTCGAAGGCGTCAGTCACGTCATATCGGGTTCCGAAGCGATCCTCGAGGAACGCCTAGAAATCCATGAAGGTCGGAGTCCGACCCTCACGCAGGGAGTAAGCATAGAAATCCTCCCAGGCGTCGAAAGGAGCACCATACAAGCGCGTGGAGAGGTGACCCACCTATGTGTCGGGTGTGGAGCCTATAAGCTGGAGCGTGCGGGTGGCAGCCTGCAGCCACCTAGATACGCGTATGCCTGTACCATCATACAAGGGAATGTCCGACAAGCGGATGAGTGGTGTGCCACCATTTTGGCGGCGAGGGGAACGGGAAGCAGGGGACTGCGCTACGGCGGAATAAGTCGGCGCATGTCCTGGAGGAGGAGGAGGCGCAGCTGACTGTACGCCCGGGCCGCATGGTGGAGCGGCGGGGGAAGCAGCGGCAGGCTGCACGGGAGTTGCGGTAGAAGAGGTCGCGGCGACCGAGGGGATGGGGAGGAGGTAGGATGGAGATTGGTAGGGTGCAGGGCGAGGGAAGCGAGTCTGCATGGAAGGAAGAATAGAGGAAGAAGGGGGTGCACCGGAAGGCGCGGCCACCTGGAGGGTGGGGGTGGCTGAAGGCGTGAGAGGGCGAGGTCGGTCCGGAGCCGGGCGATCTCGTCCTCGAGACTTCGAACGTAGGTCGAGCGAGGTGTGGCAGGGGGAGACACATGAGCGGCGCGAGGCATCCCACAAGGGGGAGAGCCATATGGCGCTGCGGTCGTGCGAAGAGGGGGGAAAAGTGGGGCACCCGGAAAAGCTGAGACCATGGTAGCGGGTTGTGGTCCCGTGGCCGTCGTGACCGGAATCTGGGCGGGCGCACCCGTGGACTGAGGGAGGGCCTGACTCGTGGCGGTCGTCGTGCTAGGTGCGTGGACGGTCACCAAGATGGCYGGGTCGRGGGCAGCGGWGGAGGAAGCTCCACCGTGGCYACCCTGTCGGAAGGCGGGGGACCCGGACTGGGAGCCAGGAGAAGAGATAGGGTGAGGAGAGGAAGGACGACCAGCGTCCTGGAGTTGTCGCACGCCGGCGGCAAGGGTCGCCACCTGTGCCTGTAAGGGCGCGAGGGTCGCGATTTGCGCCTGGATGGGCGCCAAAAAGGAGGTGAGAAGGGTGTGCAGATCCCCCTGGGGCTGATGGCCCTGGTCCGCCGACACGGGTGTGGAGCCCGATGTCGTGGTCATCGCTGTGTCGACGGCGTGTGACACACCGTCAGCCATGGGGAGATGACGGACCGGACTGGAGGGGGCCAGAAGAGGTCCGCGTGAGCGGAGGGCGTAGGGGGAAGTCCGTGGTAGAAAGCGGCGAACGGCTCTAGCAAGGCTAGTGCGGGCGCCGTCAAAGGGGGAGGGGTGGTTTAGGTCCAGGGTGCCCGAAGAGGACGGGGAAGTAGTGGGGGGGGGTTGAAGAACCCTAAACCCTACAAAACCCTAAGAAAACCCTAACCGAGGCTTAAGTGGTTAGGGTAGGGTACTAGTGACCTGATCAAGAAAGTAAAAGAGCAAGCATAGGGGGGGGAAAGCGGGAGAAAAATAAATAAACAGCGAGATTTCGAGAGAAAATAAAAATAAATACGGAAATAAATAAATAATAAAAATAATTAAAGAAATAAGTAAAAGGATGAAAAAGGAAAAAACAATATTTATTTTTTTGAAATTTTCGGCAGCATTTCCCTACCCCCCACGGGGTCAAGAATGCGCCAAGGGAAAAGGAGAGACCAAGGTGAGCACACTAGAGATGCCGCAAATAATAAAAAGAAAATTTAAAAAATAAATAAATAATAAATAAATAAATAAGTAAATAAGTGTGTGAGGAGGTGGAGAGGAATGGGTTATCTGATTTTTCAAAAATTTTGGCAGCATTTCGTTACCCCCATGGGGTCGAAGTGTGCCGAAAAGACTAAGTAAGAGAAAATCAGAAAATTTTGGCAGCACTTCGTAACCCCCATGAGGTCAAAACGTGTGCCGGAAGCAAGAAAGGCTAGCACCTAATCAGATTGAGGGTTGCCGCCAAGAAATTCAAATTTTCAGAATAAATAAAAATAAATAAAATAAATCAGAAAATAAGAAAAGAGGGTGGGGAAGAGGATGAGAAAACTAACAACTAATCACATTTAGGGTTGCATAGAGAAAATTGAATTTTCAGAATAAATAGAAAAATAAATGAAATGAATCAGAAAATCAGAAAAGAGGGTGGGAAAGACGAGATTTTGAATTTTTGGAAAAGAGAAAAAATAAATCAAAAGGGAGGTAGAAAGAAGAAAAACAGAAGAAAAAAAAAAAATTCGAAGTAGGGGGGAAGGGGAATGAAGAAGTGAAGGAGAAAATAAAGAAATAGGTGGGGGGAGAGAAAAAAATGAAGTGGGAGGTAGGGGGATGGTGTGGTGGTAGTTGGGGGAGAGGAGGGATGGGGAAAGGTGGAGAGAGATCAAGAAGAAAGGAGAAAGAAAGAAAGAAAAGAAGAGATGAAGAAAATAGAGTAAAAGAATGGGTGGTGGGAGAAAGGTGGGGTGGGGAAGATAAAAGGAGGAGAGAAAAAATGCAGTAGAAGGTGGGGGAAAGAGAAGGGGTGAATAAGAGGAGAGTGGGTTAGTAGAGGGAGAGTAGGCCCTCTCCATTGTAGAGCAGCCCCCTAAGCAGGGGGGTCTTCAGTCCCACCACAGGCTGCCACGTGGCCGTGGAGATGGCCACGTGCACAGGCAACAACAACCACGGGGGGGGGGGTAAATAGCCAGCAAGGCACCTCTTCAACACGAGTGTGCCATGTTACACAGCCATGGACACATTGTGGCGAGTGTGTTATGAGGCTGCTTACACACGCGCATGGCTCAACAGGTGCCTGGGTTCAAACCCCAGTGGCAGCAAAAACTCCCGGATCTTAATAAGATAAATCTGGGAGCGGGGCGGGGCAGTGGGGCAATGTGGGCGCGTGGCGCATGCGCGCATGCGGCGGCCTTGGCCTTTGCGCGCACGCTCGTCGTGGCACCTTTCTTTTCTGCCACGTGGCGCCTCCTCCACGCGCCGCTTTTCCCCTGCGTTTTCACTTAAAAACGCCCGAAAACAGCGAAAAAAACCGATGTCGGGTTTTGCTGTTTTCCTCAGCTGTGAGCGGGGAATGTGCTGATGGGTGGGGAGCGGGGAACATTCCCGCTCCGATACCAATGTAGC
>BFEA01000134.1:423800-446353 GCA_003427395.1 Chara braunii
CAGCTCCCCACGCAAGACTCCAATGCACGTACTCCAAAATGTGCAAGTGAAGAATGAGCCTGAAAACAGACAATGGCTGGGGTATACCCCAGCGGACTGACGGGACTGGAATGGACTGGCTGGTACCGACAGAGGTACCGACCTAGACTGGCCTACCCCGAATACAACACAGGCCTGTGAGAACAGGCCATGGGACTGGTCTCACAGGCCAACCCGAGGTCCGCTACAGGGTGTGTGCATTGACGTGCAAGTACTGACAGTACTGTGCAGCGCTCTATCATTGAGGAAGACTCTCATAACATATAGTGATTGAATGAATTGGGGTCATCTGAGGGTGTGGGGGGTGGGGGGGGAGGAGAATGTGGCGGAAGAGGGTTGCCAGTTCGGGGTGTGCAGGTCACACACCCTTTCATGACATGCTATGAGGGGCTTTTCATCCCCGCCAACTTATCGCAATTATTGCCTTATTGTATCCTGTCTATGTATCGCCCGTCCAACAATAAACAGCACTCATGCTTTTCATTGCAGTCTTCTATAGAATTGTTTTGCTTCCTGTTCGTAATCGTACATGGTTGTTATTCCAATTGAACAGGAGAGGGTTCTTCCAATTGAACAAGAGAGGGTTCTTCCAATTGAACAAGAGAGGGTCGCAAGAGGGTCGTCAACTCATTTTGCAACAACAATTACCAAGTTTTAATTCGTGCTTTCTGGTTTGGAGAAGGCGCCACAAATGTGAATCATCAGAAAGAAGTACAGATGCACATCACGCAGAGATGCCATACCCTCTCCATTTGCACAAGATAGTAACTGTTGTTCCATTCGAACACAGTGCACACATGATTTTAGTCTTTCTATGTTTGAAAATGGACACAGCACACATAGGTTTCTTTATGAGGGGTCCACGCCCCCACCCCACCCCCCAACCACGAAGAAAAGTTAGGTCCTGGACCGCTATTCAAAAACTTTGCAATAATGGTTGAGAAACATTAATCACAACATGGCTGCCAAAAATGTACACATGTAGAAATTCCGATCAACACAACAAAAAAATTGAAAAAAACGTCATCTTTCTTCCAAGACCAAAAGGCATTCTTTGGATGAGTGCTCCCACTGCCATTCCCGCAGTAAAAGGCACTGGAGGAACCAAAACAGTCATCGCAAGACCAACTACCCTATCCGACGCCTACTACTGCAATCCGAAACAGTGCACGTACGCACTCCACGGAAAAGTCATGGCTGACCAACAACAGCCATGGTCCCGGAACAAAAAACACAGTCTACGACCCGAGACATGAAACGTGTCACCAGTCTCATGTTTATGATCGACGACCCTCACTTGTGTCACGCACCGCCGTCACAAAAATGTCTCGAAGCTATGTCCAGCCAAAAAACAAAACATTATGGAAAAAAAGAAATAAACCCGCCTCAGACGACGATCTCATGGAATGACCACCTCCGTCCCAGCCAGCGCAGTGCACATACGGGCTACCGTGAGCCCGGTCACAAGTCCGGTTCGAAGGACATCGCCCTTTGCAATTGCTCAGCGACGACAGTGACATTACGACGGTTTGTGTCCGTGGATATTCCCAGTGTGCCAGCTCGGGGCGTGCTAACACGCCTCTGCAGATGACGGGCCGACGGGCTCGGCGGCGGGGTATGTTCGACAGACACAACCCACATTAGCGCGGCCCCAACATTGTGTCCCAGCGATGTCCACCTCTGGTCGCATAGACGTGTCTTCCATGATGGTGTCCATGCACTTTTCCTCTCCCATGAAACCTTTGTCGGCATTGATTGAAGGAGGATGCTATGTTGTGCAGTGGTCCGCCATCACAATGGGGAATGTCCAGTGCGTCACGGGGTGGTGTTCAACCTAATGTGAAAGCACTTGGCGGCGCCGAGACAGGGATGGAAGGACTACTTTCCATCCCCGAATACAAGCTTCCATGGCCTACAGATGGCAGCAAGTGCCAGCAACTGCACAGTCGACACGTCCACGGTGAGGTCATCTCCTTTCCCATTGCCCGCCAAACGATGGCGAAGGGGCGACATGGGACCATCATGTGCGACTGGCCACTGTGCTTTCCCTCACATGATAGTTGTCCATGCATGACCCGCTGGCACAGCAAGCGAAGGAGATACTATGTCACCTTCGCCAAGTAAAGAGGTGAAAAATGAGTGTTGTGCGGTGGAGCCGTAGATGGAAGTGTGAAAGTTCTTGAAGGTAGGCAATTGTGACAGGCCTCCTGGCATTGCCAGGCCAAAACGAGAGCTGCCCGGCCCACCTACACGTGGGGACATGCCGTACACAGATTCGTGGCGTCTTTCATACGTGTCTCGTTCACTGGCACGGACGGTGACGACGGGCGACGGACAACACAAAAACGCTGTAACAGTTGCTCCATACCTGTATACGGCCGTGAATCAAAACGGGCAGACTTGGAGCCCCTGCAATGGCTTCAGCTCGAAGCACGGGGTGAAACGGTCAATGGTAGCCGAAGACGAGCGCACCCCTGCTCTGGATACTCTTAGGGAGCGAGGAAACACAGAAGGACGTTTAGCGCACGCGCGGAACGACAGCGGCGCTGGGCCTGGCCATGTCACGGGTTGACGTGGAACACGGCCCGATCCTCCACGAACGCGGGGGGTTCCACACAAGACTCTGCGCCTGCCACGCTTCCGGACATGTGGCGAGACGGGGATAGGGAGCCGTCATCGGCGGCTGCTAGAGGAGTCGTAGTGGAGTTGACCATTGACGAACCAAAGTGCGCGGTAGAAGGGACATCAGAATAAGGCACAGCCGAGCGGCGAGAAGCACGAAGTAATAAGCAAAGTTGACCAGCGGCAAACCAAGGCACGCGGTGGAAGGGACATCAGAATACGGTACTCAAGAGCGTGCGAGTTCGATACAGCCAAGCGGCGAAAAGCACGAAGGGTTATGAAACGCCGCGGTCGTATGCGGAGCCGGCATGGGCACAGTGTGAAGTTCAGCGCAAGAAGCACGATGTCTTAAGCAAGCCCACCGCCGTGCGCAGAAACGGCGTGGCAACACGAAGTTCAGCACAAGAGAACGTCCGAGGTGAGGGTGCAACACGAGAAGGGAGGAAGGAGCTCCCGGGGTGATCTGTCGCTGGTGGTGTACAGAGGGGGATAAGGACCGGGGAGTGTGTAGCGCGAGGGTCAGGTAGGGCGCCAGGCAAGCGAAGGCGCGGAGGTTCATCATGACCAGCACGGGGGGAGGAAGAAGAAGCTCTCAGGAAGATCTGGATCGAGTGCAGGGAAGCGGAGGGAAACGCCCGGGAGGGCACGTGGCCAGCAACGGCGTGGACAGTAAAGGCGCGAAACAGCAAGGTGTGACGTACCAAGGGGGGACATCCAGCCAGGTATAGTCTCTACCCCCCCCTCCCTCTCCTTTTTTTGCCGCCCGACCTGTCCCCATCCCCCTGCGTCTCCTCTGAGCCAGCTCAGGGCCACTCCTTGGTTACCAAGACAAAAAAAACACCCAAAACAGGAAATCGGAAATAAAAAAGAGACAGAGTGTAAACGAACAATCTCTTACTCACACACCCGCAAATGGAAACAAGATTCAAGAGGGTTGGGGGCCAAAGAACTCTCATATTTTACCATGGGGCGATGAGGCATACCCTGAATAAGCATTTGCCGATCAATCCTTATATAAAGACAAACAACACAAAAAACAAGAAGACCACCCCATGGTCAACGAATCGAACAGGGGTTCCCCCGACCCAATCAGGGATGCTCTTAGATCAGCACCAGTGACCACCCCTCCCAAACGACCAAAGCCAAACATCAGCCATAGAGGGGCCTACCCAATCCAGGGAGGGCGGGGAGGGAAAGGAGGCAGTGCAAGAAGGAACCTCCCCCCACAGGGATCTCGTCATGGAGGCGGTGGAGGGGGAAGAGGGAAGTGGAAAGGTCAGTGATGGGGAGGTACTAACCTAGGAGGAAATGAACACAGAAGGGGCAGAGTTGGCTCAAACCCCGACGAAGAGCCAACCAACAGATGCAGAAAAGATGACCGACTCATGGGCGCAAAGGGTCAGGAGTACGATACAGGAAAAATCCCTCGCGGTCAAAAGGGCCACACCAGGAGACTGCCAAGGAGAGACTGAGACGCTAAACATCCCCCTCCGCAATCTGTCGTTGGCCAGGGCATACTTCCTCACCCTATTCCTCCTCCCCTCGGAGAACCAAGTGATCGACCAAGGAGGGAGGAAAACCATGGTGAAGACATATCCTGCAGATAAGCTAAAGGCAAGAGATAGAGCATATACAAAGCACGCTAGCAATTGGTTGTTCCAAGGGGAGGTCGCACAGAAATCGGTCAAAGACAAGATACAGTGGATCTCTAAAAGACTGGAAGACATGAAAGGTAGTGCAGAAGCGGTCCAGGAATTCTTTTTAATCCAACCCCTTTCCTCCATTGTTTTCACAGTCCTCAGCCTCTTCACCCAGGACAAACAAACGATGGAAGGATGAAGTAAAATCAGGTGGGAAAGATCGGACATCCGTATCTACCCATGGCAACCGAAGAAGCTGACCCCGGAAGAAAAACGAGAGCAACTCGTGAAGGACTTCTTCTGGGTGGAGCTGAGGCACATTCCCGTAGAAGTTCATACCGCTTTCGTCTACGATTTCGGTCAGACATATAACATCGTGGACTTTATTGAGCCACTCCCGTCCTATGTGGCAAAGCGGGACGATTACATGATGATGGCCTTGGACCTCCCCAAGGACCAACCCTTCTCTATTGACGACATCATCCCTTTCAGGATGGGGGGCAAAACCTATCAAATTCACACTGCGCACAAATTCAGACCCTGATGCTTCAAGTGTCGGGCGTACGGCCACCTGAGCACGGAATCGGCTTGCCCTCGACATCCCAACAAAAGGAGTCCAACAGCGGGCCGCCTCCAGCGGGACCCGCGCAGACCCAACAGATGGTACACAGTAGACCCAGGCCACGAGGGATGGACATACCTCGACGACCGGGACTCCAGAGGACAGGTGAGAGGCTGAGTGTGGGAAGGCAGAAGCGACACATGCTGGGCCACCAGGCCGCCGAATGACTGGGTTCCGCCCACCGTGAAAGAGCCCCGGATGGCAGAAAAGACCCCGGCCCCCGTTAGCGACCTGCCGTCTAAGACGCCACAACCAGGGCTGCCCCCCTCCACCCAAGAAAAAAACAAACAACCCGTCACCTCGTCCAGCGACGAGCAACAGCCAAAACACGTCCAAGGCCCGCAGGCAGCGGGCTACCTGCCTACATTGATTCGCCCACAAGAACAGCTCACGAGTGCCAGTCAGCAACGGGAATGGAGACCCAAAGCCAAGGACAATGGTGACCCTGGTCCGCTGCACACAGCAGTTGTCCCTGGCTCGCGGCCGGTAGCAGAGGATCCGGGTCCGCTGCAGGCTACAGACACCTCGAGCCCAACGCAGGCCACAAGCGGGGCCCCGGAGCCTCTGGCAGGGGGACAAGGAAGACACAGTGGCACAACGGAGCTCCACAAGAAAAAAAACCACTTTGAAGATGCCTTCGGAACGGCCCCAATGGATGTTGAGCCTGTCCCCGACGCCCCTCCTCCCCCTCCCCCCCCACCAGCTCCTCCGGAAGTCGAGATGACGGAAGCCCAGGAGCAACAGGAGAACAGCCCCCCACATCTGGGGCTGCAAGCAGTGTCGGATTGGCTGATGGACAGCCTCCGAGAAAAATATTTGCACGACAATGATGACTTTTGGGACGGGGTGTACAGGGAGATGATCCCAATGCTGGAAAGCAGTGACTCCTTCCACAAAGCGCTATTGCAGGGACCCCCTGAAGGAACAGACTTGCGCACCATATGCGAGAAACTGCTCAACATCGTGCTCAAACGTTTTCAGCCCCCATTGGCAGAGCAGGAGGTGGGTAAGGAACAGGAAACCTCCAACTGCCCCCGACCTCCGACACCGCAACAGGACGCGGAACCCGCCTCGATGGCGGAGGACAACCCCTCGAGGGATGTGCGAGGGTGTGGACCACAGGGAAGGGAGGGCGAAACCCGGTTGGAGAAAGGAACAGCGGTAGAGGGTGTGTCGGAAGATAGCCCTTTGAGGGCGGAACGAGAGGGTGGACCGCAGGGAGGGAAGGGAGAATACCAGAGGGAGGTTGGAACAGCGGTAGAGGGTGTGTACCCACAGGCGCCCCGGACAAAGTTGCAATCACATCAGGGATAGGAGACCTCGGAGCAAACAGGGAGATGCTCCCCGGAGGGCCTGTGCCTGGGGCTGCCAGCCTGATCAACAGCATACAACCAGAACCCACCAAGTGATGCCCCTGGCCCTGCCCCCAATCCTTCCGAGGATGTGCTCACCAGTAAAAGGCAAAAAATAGCCCATCTTCTAGGAAAGGCACCCCCTGATGGACAACCTTTGAATAAAGGTATCATCTTTCTACCGGTGAGAAAAAAGGAAGGAGGATGAGAACTCTGCCTGGCAGTCCCGCCAGGGACAACACACGGCGAGGTCACTATGAGAGGGCGCTCCTCCTGCTTTCTCTCCCTCATGTCCTGGGCAGACTGCCTGGCATTGAGGAAAGCGGAAATATCACAATTGATGCAAGACCAGCTTCCACAAGGAGCTTCCGCTGCCCTCGTCAGTTCATATGGGCAACACAAGCTGGCGTCCAAGGACATCTATCTGCTATTATACGACCATGAGCCCTCTGAGGGCTTGAGATGATTTGACCATAACGCCGTCCTGAACCTGCAAATGTTAAAAATTAAGGCGGGGGATCTGTGGTCTGCCACGAAAATCACCTCGTTTGTGGTCAAGTTACTCAGAAATGGTGCCCTGTAGAGCGGCAGTCCGCTGCACTCTGAGAAGTGGCTTCCCATGTAAAATAATAATAATAATAATAATAAATACAATCACAAATCAGAGAAATGAACACCGTGGAAGCATTATATGGCAGAGACAAGGCCTAGAAAGTCTGCAAGCGCCAAACCGACCTTGACCTGCGCTCATCAAATGTCAACGGTCTGGCCTCAGCAAAGCAATCTAAGAGACAGGCTATCATGGACCAACTCAGAGGGGTGGAAGGTAGGCAATGGCCGGACGTTGTGTGCCTTCAGGAAACCCACCTCATGGACACCCCGGACCACAACCACGTACACAAAGTGCTCTGGCCCCACCAAGCCTTCAGGGCCCATGCCCCCAGGCCGGGGAGCGCCTGTGTAGCCATATGGCTCCCCCCCGACTCACGGGTGGAGATGCTGAACTGGGCGGCAGACCGGGAGGAAGGCAGGTGGGTGTATTTACTAGCCATGCTGGAGATTGACGTGGTGTGTATATTGAACATATACACACCCAATGACCCTGCCCAACGTCAACAATTCTTAGAGTCCCTGAACGCCAAACTTCCAGCGGGGATCCCAGTGATTCATGCGGGCGACTTTAACGCAACCCCCGATCGTGTGCTGGACAGATGGAAAATCCCCGCCCCATGCCCCGCATACATCCAAAATGACGAAAAAAACATCGCAGAGCTCACACAATCCCTCAACCTTTTCGACACCTTTAGGAGACAGTTCCCGTCGAATCGCAGATTCACATGTTTCCGCAAGAGCGGCATGAACAAATCAATGAGATCCCGAATCGATCTAATCCTGATTTCAGAAGAAATACAAGGAGCCCTCCAAATTGCCGACATCTTCCCGCGCAGCCCGTTCTCGGGTCTGGACCATGCAATGTGCGTCGCCATTCTATCGTTTCGGAAAAAAACAGACCAGGGTAGAAGCTTCTACAAACTAAATACCTCGCTCCTGTCCATCGACTGCTTTCGAGCGTACCTCAAAGACGTTTGGTCCTTTTGGCGGGAACAGAAGGACCGGTTCGACGACATAATCGAATGGTTCAACAACGGCCTGGCATTTTTGGGCCGCAAGTGCAACGAATACTCAAAGCTCCTCGCAAGTAAACGCCACGCCGAGGAGGTGAATCTGCATCATCAACTGCAACAACTACAACAACAAGAGGAAGAGTTAGCATCCACGGCAACCACACCACAACAAACACGTAGCTAACAAAATTCAGAACTTAGAAGCCCGCCTGCTGGATCACATGGAGAACCGCTGGCAGGGCGTCCGTATCCGGGGCAAACTCTCAAGGCACTCCACTGAAGGAGCAATGGATGCACGTTTTTTTGCGATGGTCAGGGCGAAGGCTGGAAGATCGGTGATAGAGGCGTGGAAGACCGTAGATGCAACCAAGGCCCCCTGCACACTTCAACAACAGTCTGCATAAAAATAGCGAGGGACTTCTACTAGGAACTCTTTACCTCTGAATGCGGTGACACACCAACCGCACACTGACTGCAGGAGATATAGGACTTTCTCCTTCCGCTAGACAAAACCCTAAGTGTTCACCAAAGCGCTATCTTGGAAGAACCTCTTTCAAAAGAGGAGATATGGATAGCTTTGCAACAAATGGACGACGAAAAGACCCTCGAAATTGATGGTCTGCCTAAAGAATTTTGGACAGCAATGTGGTCAGCCATCTCACAAGATCTCATGGACTTCTACCGGGCAATCTGGGCATCGGGACAGACCGGGGAATATGTTGGTCAGGGGGTCCTGACGCTCCTGTACAAGAAAGGGGCAAGGACCAACATCAGGAATTACCGACCCATCACCCTGCTGACAATTGTCTACAAACTGATGGCAAAAGTCCTGGCCAACTGAATGATGTCAGTCATGCCTATCATCATACATCCAGACCAAACTGGCTTTATTCAAGGAAGTAACATCCAGGATAACGTCCTCCTGGTCAACAAAATAATTAAACTAACACGGCAGTCAAGGAATAACGCAGCAATCATTTTTATCGACTTTGAGAAAGCATACGACCATGTGGACTGGTTGTTCCTCGATAAATGCCTAGAGAAACTCAACTTTCGTCCGACCTTCAAACGGTGGGTCAGGATCCTTCACACGAATACAACAACTAGAGTGATGGTGAACGGGAACCTGGCCCCGCCCATTCAGCTTCAGCGATCAGTAAGACAAGGCGACCCTCTAGCCCCGTATTTATTTGTAATAGTAATGGAGGCGTTGGCAGCCAACTTGAGGAGACACGGGAGCATCAGAAGAATACAAATATCGTCAATACCGCAGGAAGCAGTTTCGACCTGCTCTCTCTTCGCAGACGACCTCACTGTAATGACGGAAGTCTCCCACGAATTGACGGCTGAAGTCCAACACATGATGGACCGCTTCTGTAGATTAGCAGATATGAAAGTCAACTGGGGCAACAAAACCCGGGGTTGGTGGATACACCACCAAGGAGTGAGACCCCCAGAAGAGCCCAGCATAGAATGGCTCCCAAAGGAAGCCCCAATCAGGGTTTTGGGGGTGCTCATGCCGGCAGAGGGGAGGCCGACCACTAACAACGAATGGATTTCAGGCCCACCTTGTGAGAAGATGACAATATGGAAAGACAAACATACCTCGCTGATATGGCGCTCCCTAATAATAAATAATGTGATACTAGCCTCCATGTGGTACAAGTCAGCCATTTGGGCTTTGGACAAGAGCACCCTACACCCCCTGTAACAACAGATCGCTGCCTTTTTGTGGAGGGGAGACCACGAAGAGCAAAATGTCATCAGCAGAGTCGCTTGGCATTCCTTGATCCAACCGAAGGCCTGCGGTGGCCTGGGCATATTAGATCCGGCGCTACAAACGAAGGCACTAGCGTTGCAATGGCTCAAACGTCTGTTGTTTTGTCAAGATACCCCATGGAAGGGGCTAGCCCGGAAACAGATCGCCCGACTAGCCCCCCAGACAGGGGAAGGGAAAGATCCACTGATGTGGCTTGAAAACAGGGGATGGCCCATTCTGAGAAGGGTCACGCACCAACGACAAGGTCATCCCCCCTGCATCTCACCTAGACAAGCAGCAAGGACTGACCTGCACAACGACCCGTTCTGGTGGGACCTCCTCAAAACATGGAGGAGCCTGCCCCTGCCGGACAAAACCCCGCTAGATAGATGGGAGGAGGTGGCACGACAACCACTTTTTGGGAATAGATGGATAACCGATTCAAGGGGGCAAACTCTTAATTGCATGGCATCGCCGTGGTCGGGCTGGGTGAAGCGCGGGGTGACTAGGATAGAGGATATATGGGACAGGGATCAAAAGAATTGGATCGACCCGGACAGGCTGAGAGAAAGACTGCGCTACTGTCACCATTTGGAAGAAGCCCTGGACGCCCTAATTGACAAGATCCCCCTGGCCTGGTGGAGAACCCTAAGGAATATCCCAACCCTCCAGATATCAGATTGGGTGGCAGTGACGGACCACCCGAATCAGGTGGGCCACATAGCGCACTATGAGACAGATGGATCGATAAGAGTTGTTCTCTACCAAATAGGCTGGAATAACGTCCTCCAAAGAACTTCCCTGAAAGAAACAATCCTATGCCAGAAAGAAGACCTCTTCAGAATCCAAGTTCTTCACAAAAAGGAACAAGAGATCGCCTATTGCCCCCAAACCCCGATCCACCTGCTCGCTCTGGACCCCGTGGAATGAACGCGGACAACAGCTGCAGGGAAGGGCCGGAAAACCACAACATCATTATACGGCCTCACAGTCAAATCGACTTATAGACTCCTTCGGCCAAGAATAAACCTTCGTGATCGGGTGGAGGCATGCTGAATGAACCATCTGAATATTGATAAGAACCAGCGGAGGGGAATAAAATGGTTCAGACTAATCAACGAAAAACCGGCAAAATTTGCTTCACTGCAATGGCAGATCGATCACCGCTGTCTGCCAACAAACGATTGGCTAATAGACAGGACGAACCTGGAACAGCGAGGGCAAGCCCTCCCCTGGTGTAGGCTCTGCACCGACGCGTTCCCCTCCCGGAAGATACCGGAAACGATAGAACACATCTTTCTTCAATGCCCGGGCGCAGTGTGGTTATGGAGATGGTGGGACAAAATCTGGGACTGATTGGGGACCCAGATTCGGTGCCCTTGGGATTGGAAAGCCTTGTTATGCGAGGTCCCCACCACGTACCAGTTAGACGATTTCACAAGTAATTTGTTCAAACTGGGCCGCAGGGCAGTGCTCTGGGCCCTCTGGCGAAGACGATGCACTTATGAAATGGAAAGAGCCAGACTGGAAGCCCCGGAGTTCACAGAAAGCATTCAGCAGCAGATCCAGACTAAAATAAGGGCACACTGGGAAAGGGTTAGGGAACGAATCCAGCATTTAATCTCACCAAAAGATATCCTTCAGAAAATCAAGGAATTCAGCCTGAGCTGGCTTGGAGGGGAAAAAGGGGGGAGGATAGGGGAAGTGGAGTGGAAAGGTGGACAAAGTATTCCAAGGGGGGGACAAGGGAGGGCTGACCTGGTGAGAGACTATCGGCTCCTGCTTCATGAATGGACCAAGATCGATTCAGCAATCCCCTTGCGACCTGCCCTTGATTTCCCCGACCCCTTCCCCCCTCCCTCCAACTGTGTGGTAGGACTCGACTGGTATGGGAGGGAGTGAGGAACCAGCTTTGTTATAGCAGATTTCGCTTCAGGGTGAAGAGGTGTCCCCCTCCCCTCAAAAACAGTAGGTTTTGCTATTCCATTGAAGATCAGTGCTTTTCGCATTGGCAAGCTTTCTTATCATCTACCTGCAGTACAGAACCCCCACATACCTGCTCAGTTAATCCTCTGGAATCCAGAGCAATCAATGCTGGCAGGCTCCACCTCCGGTCCTTTCATGCTCATTGATTCTGTGTAAGGGACACTGGACCCGTTTTCCAGCAGGTGCTGCTCCCCACCAATAGATGGAGCCCCTCCCCGGGTGCTAGAGGTGTCTGCTCGTATCAGCACCTCTAGCACTGCAGGTGGTGTTTTCTCAAAAAAAAAAAAAAAAAAAAAAAAAAAAAAAAAAAAAAAGTGCACCCCTGCTCGACAATGGAAAAGAGATGGCGAGAGAGGATTGACGCCTGTGCGGTTTTCTGTACCGGCGGGCACGGTACCGACGTCAAAAGGGCACAAGGCTACATGAGAGGGCGGGGGCCTGGATATGGCGGCGCTGCAAAGCTTCTTCCAAGCAGCATGCAAGGTGGGGCGCGGCGTGCCGTGTATCGATGGCGGAAGGCGGGGACGTCCGTCCTTCAGTGACAACCTTTGCACGTGCGACAGTGGTGCCTCAGAAAGGAATCCACACGATTCCACAACGATATGTATTAGAAACGGATAGGGCAGGCGGGATGCAGAGCCCAACGAACGTTTTTTTTTTCCCGTGGTTGGCACCCAGCGTTCTCCCTTTCAGGTAGGCACGGTCGAGTCCCAACCGCCCGCCCTATTGGTACTGTGTGTCGCATAGTGTTCACGACCACGGACATGCGAAGGCGGACCACCGGACACCGAGAAAAACCAAAAAAAAAACGAAAAACCGCCTTCTTTTTAGCTGCGGGGACGGTGCTGGCTTCTTCCGATTTTGGCAAGTTCTTTTTCGCCACGGGTCGCGGGACACCATGCCTGAATCTGGAAGAGTTTATGGAGACCTGCAGGAAATCGACATTGAACTGCTTTTCTGCATTTCTGCATAAAACACATCCAAATTCAGGAGCTTGATCCAATCCACTTTGCTACTGGGACCAATTGCTGCTTGAGTAGCCTAGTAATAGGTTGGCAGGTTAGCAGCTATCGGGTGTGTTTCTAAATTTTCCTGAATCATAGTTCTCAGATTGTTCTTGGCCGGAGCCAAATAATGGCCTTGGCACTTTAAATCATTTGTATATATATATATATATATATATATGTATATATATATGTATATATATATATATATATATATATATTTTAATGAGAACAACCCGGTCGGGTGCTACGTGTGCTGATAAGAGCAGACACATCTAGCACCTCCGGGGAGGCTCCATCTATTGGTGGGAAGCTTCACCTGCTGGAAAGCGGGTCCAGCGTCCCATGGAGACATCGTTACAGAGCAATGTTTGTCGGGTATATGGCCATCTACGAATATGCTCCTGAGCATCCTTCTCTCCCTCGGGGCTGCATATGACACCCTTGCAGTTTGCGGAGCTCCGACTTTCTGCTGGCCTATCCCCACCCAGGATGGTGTCCGCCTTACCTTTGTGTGCACTGTCGCTAGCTACCAGTGGCTAAATTCCCATCCTTGGTGTGTGCAACCCCCCGTTTTATTGTTTCCCAACTCCTGAGCTAGTATGTCCGTCGGCCCCTTAAACCCTACACCCGGCATTTGAACGTTGACCCCTTAAACCCTACACCCCCAAGCAACATCAGTGTCGCCGCCTGTTCGTGCGCAAATCTTAGAGGAGCCAGCATTCCAGTGGCCGAATTCATGCAGATGTTTCCAGTATCATGACTCAGTTTATTTTTCTATCTGACATCTCAGTATGGGTGGCTATGAGATGATGCCATATGAAACCTGAAGCTGTTGTCCACTGTTGTAATTCGGCAGACCAGTCGATCTCCTTTTCACCGCCTGGTTCAGCTGTCTGTATGGCACTTGTGAGCTGCCGCCTCCGAACTGCACAGTCGTCCGTCTGTACTCTTTCCCCCCCAGCCCCTGACCTGGGACTTCGTATCTCCATTTGTGCTTCGATGGCTTTGTAGTTCTCATGTCTTTGGCTGTCACCCCAGTCACCATTCGTTATAATCAATAAACCCTGGATCCCCGTCTAACTTTTCCCTCGGCCTTTCCCTCCCCGCCCACCTGTTCCCTGGAACACCCGCTTCTCGCTTCTCAGGGCCACCGTCCTCCCTGTGCTTTTGTTCCGCCAGCTGTCAAACCTCGAAGGCATTTTCGTGGACGACAACCCCGCCTCCAATCGTAGATTTGGTCGGTGTAGTGAGCAGGAGTCTGGTCCTTCCCTGGTTTCTTCTGCCACTGTCCGCCGGGGCGCCGAGAGGGAGGGGGGTCAGAAAGTGGATGGAAGGGAGGAGGGGGGTCATTGGGCTAGGATAAAGGATGGGGGGGTGGAGGCAAACGGCACCGGGAAGTCAGTGAGGGGTCTAATGGGCCAGTTTCTTTCGTTTAGTCTCCAATTTTTCCATTTAATTTGAGAGTCTTCCATGTCGGCAAAGGCTTTCCGAGGGCCTAACCACTGTTCCGAGAACCGGGAGGTGGCTTCATCTGTTTTCAGTTTTTTTGAAGCTGTTGACAGGAGCGGATCCTGTTCCACCAGTTTTATTGCGGCTCTAAGTTTATCCCACGCTGCTTTGGTTGTGATGTGGAGATAGTCCGCCATGTGTTCCCTGGCCTGGATGAAGCCAAATGCATTTGTGTGTCTTTCATATGCACATCATGCTCTCCAGGCCACCATGAGGAGCTCCAAACTCGTGATTTGGAACATATTGGATTCATATGGGGACCAACGGGGGGGGCGCCTGTATGTTTTCCAAGGAGGATCAGTGGCAAGTCCCATGGGTATGGGGAGCCCGTCAGGGTGTGCCAGGCCGCGTCCCACCATCTCCAGATCGGGGCAACCATCGGGCAGGCCAGAAGACAGTGTTCCAATGTGGCTCTCATGGGTTGGGAGGCCCTACCACAGTATGAGCAGATCGGAGAGAGACATCCTTTCTGCTCCAGTTGTGTTCTTGACACTACCCAATCTGGGATGGGGCGGCATCGGTATAAAATTTGCCATTGAAGGGCCCTGTGCGAAGTGAGCTTTTATGTCTGAGCATGGGGCCCACATGGGGTGACCCCAGTCTATGTGTTGGAGCACCGAGTCTCTCTCCCACCACCTGTTTTGGACAATTCGAGCCACTGGGTGTGTTGTATGCAATATGCGGTACCCCTGTTTGACTATGTATTGCCACAATTTTTTTGGTTTTCGTTCCCCCATCTGTGGCCATTCCCAATCAGCCGGGTCGAAAGGGAGGGCACAGATGGGGGTGCCCGGTTCAAAGGCATGATATGTTTGGTCAGCCCCCTCAATTACTCTGATTCTCACCAGGCCAGACCAACCGGTCTTTGTATCCTCATCCTCGACCCTGAGCAATCTGGCATGGCTTGTCGGTTGACCAGTCGGTAGGCTTCGAGGGAGACATCAGCGCCCCTCTTGTCGACCACTTTCCACACCATTTCCCGGGAGTGGAGGGAGTCGTGGCGCACTACCCAGTCGTGCTTCTCGATCATCGGGCCCTTTTTTAATGCTGCTTGCCAGGCGATGGGGATGGCCACTTGGAGGGACTCAAGTTTCTCAGTCTTCCTCTGTACATATTTAAGTTGATGTTTCATTTGTTCTTCAGTTCTCCATTGACCCATCCTGTCGTCCCATAAGTCACCTATCGTAAATATCCCTTTGGCCACCCACAATCTCCAATGGGATCCCGTTGTGAGTTGCAGCGGGGTTCCGTTGTCATCTACAATTCCCGGGTTACCAAAGAGAGGTTGTCTTCTTATTTCATGCCACCGGAGCTGGGGCGGGAGGGGGGATGGGCCCATTGTTCTCCATAGCTTGATGAGGTCGGGCCACAACGGGTCATTTAGGATATCCATTCTGGCTCGGTTTTGTGGAGAACCATCTCCTTCTCTCATGGAGGGGCCTGGGACATTCCATGCTGTGTTGGTAAACCACTGCAAAGGATGGACGGGTTTATCTACCGGAAGGGAGGGTGCGATGCTGGCAATTTGAATTTGTGCGTATGGGGCCCATTGTATGTCGTTTCCCAAGAGGAACCGGATAATGACTTTGAATGAGAGGGCCCTCAGTTGGTCCTCTTGGTCCAGCACCGCCAAGCCTCCCTGCGCCCGTGGTTGGGCTATATATTTCCATGCGACTCTAGAAATGAATTTGTCATCCTCATGATCATTTTTCCAAATATAGGTCGTTGCTGCCTTTCTCAGTTTTTGGAAGTGTTTTGGGTGGACCAACCAGCATGCCGCTTTATACCAGATGGTTGAGAAGATCGTAGTGTTTATCGCCAGGGCCTTACCCACAATGGAGGTATGCAGGCGTTTCCAGTTCGCCAGGGATGCTAGGGCTTGTTCCACCAGCGACGCCCCATGGTCCCTCTGGGGTCCCAGTGCCGTGAGGCGGACGCCCAAAATTCTGATTGCGTCCTCTTTTTGTTATCATGACACGGCCGGCTGCGGCGGTGGGGGCTCCCCCCTTGGGTGTAACCACCACCTCTCTGTCTTGGATCCCCAATTAACCACCATATCCGAGGCTACTGAGAATGTGTGAATGGTATTTAGGAGGGCGTTTATTGAGGATCTGTTTGCCTTTATGAGGACCGTTAAATCGTCGGCGAACATGGAAGTCATAGGGATGAGATGGTGGGGGATCTCGGGTACGTCTATTTTTTGTATTTCTGGGTTTGCCCTTATGGAGGCAGCTAGAGCTTCCATGACAATGACAAACAGCATGGGCGCAATGGGGTCGCCTTGCCTCACCGAATGTTGGAGAGGAAACGGATTAGAGAGGTGCCCGTTTACCATTATGTTAGTTGTGGCTGTGCGGTGGAGGGTGTCAATCCATCTACGGACGTTCGGGCTGAAGTTCATTTTGAGGAGGCATAGATCCAAGAACGTCCAATCTACATGGTCATACGCTTTCTCAAAATCGATGAAGAGCACCGCCGCTTCCTTGCCCCTCTGGCGTGCATATTTCATTGTCTCATTCGCCAGCAAAATATTGTCTTGTATGTTTCTCCCAGGGATGAATCCGGACTGGTGCGGGTGAATGAGGTGTGTCATGTTAGGCAGCATACGGTTTGTCAGCGCTTTGGCCACCATTTTGTAGGGCACTGGCAAAAGCGTTATTGGTCTATAGTTCCTAATTTCGTCTTTTGCCCCTTTTTTGTATAGTAACGTAGTCACTCCCTAGTTGAGGAGCCCCCCAAAGGTGCCCTCAGTGAGAACAACGTTTATGTACTCCAATAGGTCGCTGCCCAGCACAGACCATGTGGTCATCCAGAATGGTTTGGGGAACGAGTCTAGGCCCGAAGTCTTCTCGTCTTCCATCTGTTGGAGGGCCGTGTAGATTTCAGAGGAGGACAGAGGAGCATCCATTGCTTCTTTTAGGGCGTCGGTGAGCGCGGATTGGAGGTTGGTCAATAGTTGTTGCCTGGTGTTGTGGAGTTGCTCCTCTTCTCTGCGGGTCATTCTTGAAGTGAAGAGGTCACTGTAGTACTTGGCGGCATAGTCGACAACCGTATTTGGATTCGTGGCGAGGGGTTGGTTTCTGTCCAGGGGGTGGGCAAGGGAGTTGATGGCCGCTTGTCTTCCCCTGGCCTTAGCTTTCGCGAAGAACGTTTTAGCCATCGTGCCCTCGGTGTGTGCCCGCTTGATTTTTGCTTGGATTCTCCATGCCTCCGCCTGCTCATCCAAGTACTCTTGGAGCCTGTCTCTCGCTTGTTGCAGTTGAGCATAGATTTGGTTGTCTAGCGGGCATGTGGAGAGCTGGTCGTCCCATTGCTGCAAGTTGTGCAGGAGGTCTTCAAGGATCTGTCTCCTTTCCCTGACTCTTTTGGCCGAGAATTTCTTGGCCCTTTCTCTCAGTCTTCCCACCCCTTGATTGAACCAGTCCACTGTTGATTGAAAGTCAGGTTTTCTGGAATTCCTTGACGCAGTCGTGAAAGGAGGGCAATTTAAGCAGCGATGTATTGAACTTGAAGAAACTCGGCCCTCAGTCTCAGGAAAGCCGGGTGTAGAACCAGTCCTATGGCAGTCATCTTGTGGTCAAAAGAGCGGCATAGGGACACGGGGAAGATGGTGGCCACCCCCAACGGACCGACGAGGTCTTCGGAAATCAGAATAAGGTCTATCCTAGAATTGGACAGGCCTTCATCGCCCCTCGATCTTGTGCAGGTAAAACTTTGCTTAGTCGGGTGGAGTTGTCTGCAGGAGTCCACCAATCGGAATTCAGCCATCATCTGGTTAAAGATGAGGGCGTCCAGTCCGAGCTGAGGTTGGGATTGTGGTTGAATGCCCGGCCTGGCCGGGCTTCTTCTATCCACACTCAGGTCCGGCGCGAGGTTAAAGTCTCCAGCGAGGATGAGGGGGATGTAAGTAGGTATGTTATGTATAAGGTCCAAGAAGAACTATGCTCTTTCTGTCGCTGTGTTGGGGGCATATACACAGGCCAGTCCCACTTCCTCATCACCGTTTCTGGCTTTTATTCACAGCCACCTTCCTTGGGCTTCGTCCACTTTCACTGACAGAGGTTTTAGTCTCGATGTGGGGGGAAGCCAGATTGCCACCCCAGCCAAATGAAAACTGGTCGAGAATGCATTAAATGCAGTGTATGGCCAGATTTCTGTCGCTTTTGCTGCATGCGCGGGAGTATTCATAAGGTGTGTCTCCTGCAGACAAACTGCATCAGGCCAGTAGCGTGGGTCAGATGTTCGTATCATGTTCCAGATTGCTGCTTTTTTCTGGTCTGTTGCTGCCACTAACCCATTCACATTTATCGAGCGGATACCCAGGTCTGCTTTAAGTAGGTCTGTTTCCCATTGAGGGGGTTTCCTCAGTCTGGGCGGAACCTGTGGCTCCGGCGGGGCCACGGGTCTGGGGTGCGCAGTGCATCGGGGTGACAAGGCCTGTTGGCCGATCGGGGCTGCGGGATCACTGTACATGAGTTTTTACAAAAAAACTATCCTTAGCTCTGTCCGTAGGCTGTTCGGTGGGCTAGTTGCTGTGTCCCAGCAGCGCACTGGACATAAGGCCGTGTGAGAGAATCACCCCGATTATATGTCTGGTGTGGTATGCCAGCCACACCTGACAGGTTCTAAATCTTGTTATCGGCAGCTGCTGCAGTTCCTCCTCTTTGAGCCATTCGGTCTGGTCGTGAAGTCTTTCATTGGCTCTCAGTTGGGCGGGTGGTACATGCCAGACGACGACATGGATCTGTTGAGAAAAGGGGAGGCCGATCGGGGAGAAGAGGCATTTTGAGACGTCCTCAGCGTGGGTGTCGGTGGACTGTTGCAGGTGGGAGGCCACCTGCTGACAGTTCAGTTTCCCTTTCCATCCTCGAAGGGAAAGCCCAGCAGGCAGCATGTGATAATGCAAGCCTGTTTTTAAAAAAACAAAAAGCGGGCGGCTGGTGGGGTGGTCCTGGGTAAGCAAGATGAGCAAAGTTGTATCCCTGAGAGTCGCCAAGTCCCAGTTCTCCCGCTTCTCCAGCCAGTCTCTCATTCTCCCCCTTGTAGTGGTTCTCGTTTCTCTCCCTCCCTCTGGTTGGATGTGCTATCATTTGTATATTTCTATATGGGACGCTGGGCCCGGTTCCCAGCACGTGTTGCTCCCCACGAATAGACTGGCGCATTTGTCCCAAAAAAAAAAAAAAAAAAAAAAAAAAAGTGGGACCTCGGCCCTAAGTTTCTAAGATCAAGTGTAGTATCTGTTCTGATCAGTTTAATATCTGATCTATGGTCCATCGGGCCACATTTTTTTATTAAAAAAAACAAAAAAAAAAGTCAGAACGATGCGCGTAGGCGCTGCCTGAGTTGTACCACCCGGTACCTATGCGGGGCATGATGCCTTTTTATATATTCCTATTTTGATATGTATATGTACACTGTGTTATAAACCGGGCCGCCCGGGTCACCTTGTTTGACAGGGCCGCCTGGCTGGGCAAGGACCAGGGAAGGTCCCTGTAAAAACAAAACAAAAAAAAAACAAAAAAAAAACAAAAAAAAAACAAAAAAAAACGACAAAACAATATGTTGTGCACAAAAATAAACAGGACTAGTTTTTTTTTTTTCTTTTTTTTTGGTTCAAATTTGAAACCGAACAATGTTTTTATAAAAGTCGGGAACCAGTCCCAACGTCCCTTACAAAATTATGTGGGGCCCTCAGTGGGCAAGGCATCACGGGCGAAGCACATAGAGGGCACCACTAGATTTCCCCCCGCAGCCAACTCCATGTGGCGTTCGCCGAAGGGGACGCCTTCCAGAAATTCTCAGTGGCCTTTCGGACCCTGAGGGGGTTTGGAATACAGTTTTCAACCAGCAGTGGACGCTTCTCGGTTAGCTCTCGCGGACTGCATCATTGCCCCAAGCATCACGGACTGCATCATTGCCCCAAGCACAAAGATACAGTGTCGGACCTTTTTTTTTGTTTTTTTTTGAGATAAAGACTCAGTAAACCATGGTAGGTAGGGTGGTAAGAGAAGCCCTCCC
Organism: Chara braunii; assembly: GCA_003427395.1. Classification (NCBI taxonomy): domain Eukaryota; kingdom Viridiplantae; phylum Streptophyta; class Charophyceae; order Charales; family Characeae; genus Chara; species Chara braunii. Next base: position 443,980 of record BFEA01000134.1, read on the forward strand.
TACTATGGATTGCATTGGTCACTCCATCTATTGGTGGGGAGCTGCACCTGCTGGAAAACGGGTGTCGGACGCAAATGCATTTAAATAATAAAATTGAACATTTTTTATTTTGTATATTTTTAACTCCTTTTTGGCCCAGCCGGACAAGTGGTCCCGGGCCACTCTGGTAACCTAGTATGTACAGCCTCCTGATGAGTCAGTGAAACTCCCTCCAAACAGTTTGTCACAGCCCCTCGTTTTCTTGTCCTCGTCTCCCTCTCTGCCTACGCTTTACCTGGCAGCTCTGTTTGCCGATATGTATAGCGTCAGATTCGTCACACACACACACACACACACACACACACACATACACGCACATATATATATATATATATATATATATATATATATATTTGACCATATATATATATATGGTCACAACCAGTATATATATATATATATATCGTCACAAACAGAACTGCCCGGTAAACCGTAGGCAGAGAGAGAGAAGAGGACAACAAACGAGGGGCTGTGACAAACTGTTTCGTCGGAGTTTCATATATATATATAGCATGAGGCTTGGTAGGGAGATCTGGGGAAAGTGACCCGTGTCACTAGGCGTGGGCCCAAAAGGCCTTCTCAGGTCCTATTAGGTAGCCGGCTGGGACATACCCCAAGTGCGGAATGGGCAATTATTTTAGCAGTTGTCAAAATATGGCAAGAAAGACCCAACGTGTCAGACGGAACAGGGAAAAAAAGAAAAAAAAGAAAAAAAAGAAAAGCATTGCGGCTGTGACAGAACCATAGGTGTCATAAGACTCATAACTACAGAGAGAGCCGCGGTGTCAGTCTGTCAGATGGGAAAGAGGGGGGGGGGAAAGGGTCAAGACTGGGCCTGATCCGACTACTACAACGGAGCGTAGTCTACTGGGTTTCACGGGATCCTACTACTTTCCGAGTTTGAAGGTCTCCCCGTCGAGTTCGGCAGCAAGTGAAAACAAACGTGTACGTGGATCCGTCGATCCTCTTGGCTGGTGGGACCACGCCCTAGGTCTAAGTTCGGTCTAACCTTAGGCTACTAAGAGTGACTCCAGCGAAACAAAAAAAACGAAAAGGGTAATTGCAGCAAGTTATGATCCCAGCACCCACCCCGTGACACGCAGGCATGAAATCTGCTGAGCTGGTGGACATGACCACGCCGTTGGTCCTTTTATCTTTTATGTTTCTTTTTTAAACTCCATGTTCAGGGAGTTCTGCTTAAGGAGTGTGCTAGGATGAGGGCCCCCAACGCATGCCATGGAGCGAAGTTCTCCAAGGCCTCCTACACATTACACGCCAGCAGCCTAACCCGCCAGGCCCTGAGGCTAAGCAGACGCCAGGGGGGCAGGAGTCATAGCGGAACAGCCAGGAACACCCCCCCCACCACCCCCCACCAATGTCCAGGGAGTTCTGCTTTAAGTTAAGGAATGTGCTAGAATCAGGGCCCCCACCACATGCCACATGGAGCAAAGGTCTCCAACGCATCCTACACATTACACACCAGCAGTCTCACCCGCCAGGCCCTGAGGATAAGCAGACGCCAGGGGGGCAGGAGTCATCGGGGAACAGCCAGTCAGTAAAGTCATAAACTCGAACACCACTGACACGGCCCAGAGGATGGTGAAGCCACACCCGACCTACCAGGCGGTCCAGGCCTACACACCTTCCCAGGCATTTGAATTCTCAGTGGGGTATTCCAGTCTACCGACATCTTCTAGGGGTATTCTAGCATGGATGTGACTTGTCAGGGGTATTTTGCAAATTCCCAGCCCCCTGAAAAAGAAGAGGTGAGTGGTGAAACGCTTGAGACTCAGTTTCAAATTGAAATGCCATTGGGCAAAAGAAATCTGACCAGTTTGAAAAGGCGATTTAAACATGCACGGCTTTCCAAACGTTGTGTCAGGCTTTCTGCAGGCAGAGGACATTTGTGAGCAGACCTATGAAGTATGCCGTACGTCGTACGGCAGTTCAATTGGACGACCGTTCAAACGGATGGTCAAACGGCTGCACAGCTGTTCGTACTGAGGCCGTACTACGCTGTACAGGGCACCAAAATTTGTGAAAGAAAATAAATAAATTCAAACGAGCAAAAAAGGGGAAAAAAAAAAGGTTGATTGATTGATTGATTGATCGATTGATTGATTGATCGGTTGGTTGATTGACTGATTGATTGATGGATTGATTGATTGATGATTGAAAAAAAATAAAAGAAAGTGCGCGCGGCCGTGTGAGGAAGTCCGTGATCCCTGTCTCTCTGTCTCTCTCTGATCGCACGCGTGTGCGAGAGAGAGAGACAGAGAGACAGAGAGAGACAGAGAGAGAGACATACACACACACACACACACAGAGACAGACA
>BFEA01000134.1:506102-526957 GCA_003427395.1 Chara braunii
CTACTCCAGCGCTGTGCCTCATGGCCGATGAGCAGCGCAGCTGCAGTCTCGAAATGGCGCAGCAGGGAGTCTCCAAAATAGCGCAGCAGCCAAGTTCTTGAACCAGCATAACGCTGGATTTCTCCTGGTACCTTCTATGTCCGAACTGGGCAATGGCCCAGCTTAAGTAGTGCTGGGCCAGGACTGAAAACCCTCGGCCGGCGTTCTGGACCGTGCAGATCGAAACTCCAATCCACGGTCCAGATCGCAGGCTTCGAAAACTGGTTCAGTCCTTGGCCTAAAACGGCCTGCCTGGGTCCCTACCGGACGTCCAGGCCCTATCCAGGATTAATCTTCCTGGTACCTAGCTTCAAACCGGTCTTGTGCAGACGTACCTGGCCTCAACGTCGGCCTGGGTTCGAACAGTTCAAAATCTGTTCGAAAACAAAAGAAAAGGTCCAAACGTTTTTAGGAGCTCAGCCTCTGGGCCTGAATCTGGCCCTGACCCTAGAAGCGTGTACCTGGCCACAAAACGGACAACAGTACACCCTTTAGAAAAACAGCAGCAAATAAATAAAATAAAGACTATAAAAATAATCTAAAGCTGGCGTTTTTCTGATGTAGGCCCAAGTAAAAATGCCATAGGGCCTTCAGGTGGCGGTGACGCGACCTGGGGGCCCTATTCCAACCTCGGGTCCCGTGAGGGGCCCGTGTGTAGGCTTTCAGCATGTAACAGGATTGGTCTGCTGAGAACTGGTTTCAACTTTCAACTTTCTGGTGTTGTGTGAGCCTTTGTGAATGTCTGTGACAGTATTGACCTGTCAAGTTGTGAATAGTGAAAGACAGTAAGTTGTGGATAGTACTGCTTATTACTAATGGTTTTTTTTGTTTTTTGTTTTGGTCCGATCATTTTTGTGTCTGGTGTACCGGTCCAGACGGTCCCGGTCCAGTCCGGTCCGATTGTCCGGTGCCTGTCCGGATTACCGGACGTCTAAACCAGTCCAGACAAATGTCTGGGCCTCGGTCCAGACATGTACGGGTCTCGGTCTGCGGTTGCCATGATATATATATATTTATATATATATATATATTTATATATATATATATATACATATTTATATATATATATATATAGGATCACCAGCCCGTACGTACGGAGGTCCCAGGGCCGACCTCCGTACTTACGAGCATTCGGGGTCCGTTCGGGGTCCGAACCCGACAGCGTTCGACACCCGCAAAAAATGTTTCGGCGCCTAAAACAAAGTTGTTTTTTTGGATTTGTTCTTTGTGAGTTCTCTATGATTTGAGGTACATGCCTATAAGTTTTGAAGTCATTTTGCTAGGCCAAAAAATACTTAAAAATCACGAAAGATGACGGTTTCAAAACGTGCTCGCCCACTCACTATTTTGTTTTTTTTTCACTTTTAACTTTTTGTTTTCACTTTATTGCGGGGCCTAAAAAACATTATTATTTTTGAAACTTTTTTAACGCGTTTGGCAATATGTGAAGTACATATCTGTAAATTTTTGGGGCATTTGGCTGTGCCAAAAAAACATGAAAAATCGCCAATGATGGCGGTGTCAAAAACGTGCTCGCTCACTCACTAATTTTACTTCTCTTTTCATTTTTTCTTATTTTTTGCATTAGTTTTATTTTTTTTGTTTTATTTTTATTTCAAATTTGGTAAGTAATTTGGATGGGATGCTCAGGCAAATGTTGTTTATTGTATTTTTCTTCATAACATATAGTTTTTTGAACTTTTCAGATGCTTTTGAATTGTTTTTTTTTTTTCCTTTTTTTTTTTTTTGGTCCACGTTCAGCCCGAATGGCCGAACGCATCCCCAAGGGGTCCCACACGTTTGGGCGTTCGGGTTCGGACGTTCGGCCCATACCCAACGTCGGTTACCTTATATATACTAGCTTAGCGCCCGCGGTGCGGGCAGTATGGCCTACGCCCGCAACCAAAAAGCGGGAAACGACATGCCCACCGGGAAACAACACGCCCACCGGGAAACAAAAAGAAAAGAAAAAACAGAACGACAAAACGACACACCCACCGACACACCCACCGAGAAACAAAAAGAAAAGGGGCAAAAAAGCGAGAAAAATAAGGAAAAAAAAAGAGGAACTACACACCGACCATGAAACAAAAAGAAAAGCAAAAACGAAAAGCGGGAAATGACAGGCCCAAAATGAAAATGCTAAAAGAAAAAAAGACCGCCCACTTGTCGACAGCAATGGCTTCAAGATATTCCCTCACATCTACGCCCGCTGCCGCCCCGCCCAATGGGCGCGATCCCTCGTTTAATGGCGCGCTGTGAACATTTCGGTACGCGCGCCCCTCTGCACACTCCCCAGCCCTGGATTGCCTTCATCTGCCGGCCCTCCTCAAAACTTCGACCCAAATCCGGCGCGCAGCAGACCATCGACCTCCTCCCACGGCCAATGCTGCTTAAGGGGTAGGATATATATATATATATATATATATATATACACAGGGTTACCAGCCCGTATGTACGGAGGTCCCCGGGCAGACCTCCGTACGTACGGGCGTTAAGGGTCCCGTACGGGGTCCGAACTTGAGGGCGTTCGGTCCCCGCCAAAACTTATTTCGGGACCTAAAAATAACGTTTTTTTCTGAATTTGTTTTTGTGAGTTCTTTATGAACTGAGGTACATGCCTATAAAGTTTCAAGTCTTTTGGCTCAGCCAAATAAGAATTAAAAATCGCCAAAAATGGCGGTCTCAAAACGTGTTCGCCCCTCGTTTCTTTCCACTTTTTCTTTTTGTTTTCACTTTAGTTCAAGGTCTAAACAATTTTATTATTTTTTGAAACTTTTTTAGTGGGTTTTACATTATGTGAAGTACACATCTGTAAATTCTCAGGGCATTTAGCTATGCCAAGAAAAAAATGAAGATCTCCAAAGATGGCGGTGTCGAAAACGTGCTCACGCACTCGCTAAATTTAATTCTTTTTTATTTTATTTTTATTTTTATTATTAGTATTTGTTTTTCATATTTTAGTTTTATTTCAAATTCGGTAAGGAATTTGGATGTAATGCTCAGTTAAATAGTGCTTAATTTATTTTTTTTCATAACATATCGTTTTTTCAGCTTTTTTTTTTTTTTTTTTTGGGTCCGCGTTCAGCCCATCTTTCGTGGGAACATGGGCAGATCACCATAATTTTTATCTTTTGTGCCGTTGGTGAGTGGTGAGGCGAAGGTCCTTTCTCTCCAATCCCTAGCTCCACAGTAACTCCAGTTAGGGCATACTGAGTCTCACACTAGGCCCTACAAAATGAGCGGCCAGATTGAGTCCTTGTCAAGGAAAGACTCGATCTGGCCGCTCATTTTGCTATTTTGTGATTTTGAGGGCCTAGTGTGAGTGTACTTGTACTCCAGTGAATTTTCACTCTTCTGTTCTTTTTTTTTGTGGGAAGCTACACATGCTGGGAACCGGGCCCAGTGCCCCACCTACCCAACCCACTCCAACGCACCCAGCCCATTCCAACCCATTCCCACTCCCCCTCCTTCAGTCCCCTTCTCCCTTTTTTTTTTTTTTAAATAATGGGAGAAGCGGCATGTTTTGAAACTCTAAAGGCAAAAAAACTCGCTCTGGCAAAAAAAACGCGCGCCAACTGGAAATGAGCTATTACGGTCCAAAAGTATCCGTTGGGCATTTTTTTTTCCCCCCCCCTCTGACATCACGGCCGACACCTGTAAATATGACACCCGGTCTGACACGACGGCAGTTGGTACTTCCGTTGCCTTTTCAAACTTGGCACGGTTTTCTTTGCCAACGTTGCGTGTTTTTTTTGCCCCTTCGATACTCAAAGGTGACATGAACGTACTTACCCCTCCCCCCCCCCTCTCCTCTTGCTCCCATCAGGCATACAACGGGGCAGCTGTCATAGTAGTCTGTTCATCGTCTTCATACTCTTCATCATAGAGACTCGAACATCTGTGCCCCCATTGCCTTTTCGAACTCGGCATGGTTTACTTTGCCGACGGGTGTGTTTTTTGCCCCTTCGATACTCAAGGGCCGGACTTAACCCATTTCTTTTTTTTTCTTTTTTTTTCTTTTTTTCTGGTCTTGCTCCCAGATTGCAAGCATACAATGGGGCACCTCTCATAGTCTGTTCATGGTCTTCAGACTCTTCAGCATAGAGACTCGAGCATAGGAACTAACTGCTCATGAGTATATTGACTGAACTGACCACTCTCATCTACATGCAGCTGATTGGCACGTTTTTTAACTGACCGTTCTTTTAACTGGCTCGTTCTGTGATGACGGGCTCCTCTTTTCTTTTTTTTTTTTTTTTTTTTGATTGGCACCTGTGTAGCACACCGAACATGTTCGGCGCCCGACTGAGCAGCTGAACATGTTCGGACGCTCGGCCGAGCGGGAACCGAGCATGCTCGGCCGGGCACAAATTAGGGGGCTGTGGAGCGCGTCCTCCTGTGTGTGTGGTGTGTGGGCTGTATGTCGGGTCTTTGTGGTGTGTGTGTGTGTGTGTGTGTGTGTGGTGTGTGTGGGGTGTGTGTGTGTGTGTACGTTCAGGAGTGATGAGCAATGCCCCCTCGGGCCCCCCAAAATATATATATATATATATATATATATCACAGCCCCTCGTTTGTTGTCCTCTTCTCCCTCTCTGCCTACGGTTTACCGGGCAGTTCTATTTTACGATATATATATATCGTCAAATAGAACTGCCCGGTAAACCGTAGGCAGAGAGGGAGAAGAGGACAACAAACGAGGGGCTGTGACAGACTGTTTCGTCGGAGTTTTTATATATATATATATATATATATATAAGTTATAAAAATTAAAAAAAAAAAAAAAAAGTTTGGGCTCGGTGTATTTTGGGCCACGTTCGGGCTGGGTACCGAGTGTTCGGGTTCGGTCACCGAGTCCGAAGGTATGCTACACAGATTGGCACGTTTACTGATGACGTAACATTCTGGCTGCTACGGGGAACCCGGAGGACTATAATTAGGAATTTAGGAGTAGTGGTAGGTACGTAGTGTGAGGTGAAATTGGAGAGAAGAATGTAGGTTACTTTTCAAAAAAAAAAAAAAAAGAACACTCTGGCTGCCACCTCTCTTGATGACGTCAAGATAGTTGGAAAATGAAGACCTTCTGTTCTTTTTTTTTTTTTTTTGGACCATTTCTCAATTTATGCATGACATCGTTGCGCAGGGGCCAAGTCCCACTAGTTTCCTCAACGCCTGAATTTGGACATGTTTGTGGCGATGTGCGGTTGAGGGCATACTCACACTAGCACGCATTTTGATAAAATCGTAAATTGTAGGTGATTTTTTGGGTCACAAGGCCTACGTATTTTGCGTTTTCATGCAAATGGGCACGTAAATGCCAGCGGCTTGGACAGCCGCAGGGTTTCGTATTTTGCGCGAACCTCTGGAGGTCCGCACAATTAAGTATTTCTTTTTATTTTTTGAAGGACAACCACTCCATTATATGCCGGAAACCGGGTCCGGTGTCCCTTACATATGAACTGCAGACCTGGAGGGAGATCCCACTAGCATTGTATGTGGAGTAGTGTAGAGGGTGTGTGACCCGCCTCCGCCGTCGATGGAAATGGGGATCGGTGGTTTTGTTTTTCCTGTATTTCAGTCCTCAAAAATATATGTTTTTTTGGAGCATCACATTGGGTGGTCTTTCTTTTGTTTTGCTTGCCGTGTTCCTCTGGGGGTCCCGAACGTGAGTGAAAATCAGACCCATTTTTTTTGTGTTGCTGTTCACTCACCTTTCACTCACCTTTGGGTTGTGGCCCATGTGTCCCATTTTTTTTGTGTTGCTTTTCACTCACCTTTCACTCACCTTTGGGTTGTGGCCCATGCGTGGAAGAGAGGCCGAAAACAAAATTTTTCGGTGTTTCCCATCATGAGGGAAKGTCAGTCCGTGTCAGACCCTCGTCCAAGTTGTCTGTAGTCCCCGCAAATGTTTCACATGGGCAATGCTTTTGTCCTCTTCCTTTGACATGCATGTGCCCCCTTATTTTTTGGGTGGTGTTCGGGAGGGTTCGATCCCCTCACCTACAGCAAAAGGTGTATGGAGTTACTCTTGCCCTTGTTTTTTTACGTTTATTTTCCCTATTTCACGCTGCCACCCACCTGTCCCCCACCCGTCCCCCACCCGTCACACTAATCCACATACCTGGCTAGTGGGATCTCCCTCCTGTTTCTTTCTGGAAACGAAAAAAAAAAGAATTTGACTTCGTATGATCCAGGCACTCCAGCCTGGTTCATACGACGGCTGATTTTGAATTATACAAGCTGGAAAATGGGTCCGGCATCCCTTACGTCATCCAGAAGGCCACGGGGTAAACAGTCTCCTCTGACCATATGAAAATGACGAAATCCTAATCCTAATTGTGCACTATGCAAATTACCCTAAAAACAGAACCTACAAAAACAAAGCCTATCACCCTTGAAAATAGCCCAACCCTGCAGATCCACTCTGCCACCTGCGCGGCAGGGATCTGTAAGTACAGACCCCGCAAACCCACCCACCTCCTCGCGATTCAAAGCATATCACTCCACCCCCTACGTTACCTACCCTAAAACACCAGCTCCCTCCATGATGGTGTTTCAGCAAACCCTGCGAAAAGCCCTAACTCCCATGGCAGGGGCCAAAGGCCCTGCAAAGCCCACCCACCACCTCGCGATTTAGGGTAATCCGCACCCCCATCCGCATGCACTCCCCAATGAGATCTTCACCTCCCTCCATGATGAAAATCGTACGGAGCAACGCTCCCCAATCCCACAAGAAAAGCCTTAGGATGATAGAAGAAAACTCCAAGCACACACAAGGAAATGAACGTAACCCAAAACATCAACGAGCCTGCAGAAATGCCCTACCACCCGCGCGGCAAGGATCAAAGGACCCCGCAAACCCACCCACCTCCTCGCGATTTAGGGCAAACTGCTCCCCCAGTCAGCATCAACCCCCTAAAAACCCTGCCGCCCACCATGACAGGGTCTTCGCAAAGCGACACAGTGACTCCCACGTTCATCTCACTACGATACAACGTAATCAACCAAAACACAAACCCATCAATAGCTATCAAGTAGAACATCAAGCAATACGGTGTAATTCAGCGGAATTTAAGCAGAAAAAGAAAAAACATCAGTAAAGCTAAGAAAACAAACAGCTAGCAATTACGCCTAAAGCGGCGACATACAAGGGAAAAATTGAAAAATCCCAGGAAACTAGCGAAAACAAAACTAATGAATCCCACACCAAATTTGGAATAACATTTCCACAATCCACCAAAACAACCAAGAACGTACAACTCTAGTAATGAAAAACAAAAGACAACAAAGGTTTTCCTCTATCATGATGAGGAAAAATCTTGCCAGTAGATGCATTCTCTGGAGATGGAATCGTTGATTGAAGGCAGAAGTGCTGAAAACCTCACTGGAAGCAACCCTATCGCGCCGAAGTCGCCTAGACTTTCATAATAGCGAGGACTAAGACCAGAGTTGCCCCGCGGCTTCAGCTCCATTGCAGACTCTCAACGAGAATCGTTTTCCGAGGAAAGCAGCATCCCGCTGACTCCAGCCAAACTTCGTATCTGAGACCAGGGGGCCAAAGCCCCTGATCAGGCTTCGTTTATGGTATTTTGGCGGCTAGCAAACCCTGCCTCGCAGTCAGCCACACATGCAACTCTTTCCCTTCGCTACCTAGCGAGGACTGCCGGCTCCCACCGACCAAGGCCAGCCGTAGCCAGGGGCGTGGTGATACCCCTGTTGGACAGCAACTCTTCCCACGCCCATACGCGCGTGCCATTCCGCCGGCGAGTTTTGGCATGCATGCAGCACCTGCGTTGCGCTGCGTGTGGGCAGCTCTCGTAAGAAAAAGAAAAAAGAAAAAACAGGAGAAAGGGATGGATTTTTATGCATCATGCTGTGTGGCCCCTTGGCCCGTATAATCACAATCCTAGAGCAGGTCGAGACTGTCCTTTCTTTTTTGTGACGTATACGGGTGTGCCGTGTGACTGAGAAGTACCGTAAGTATGCCCTGAGTAAGGCCATTTGTACGTGCTAGTGTGAGTATGCCCTGAGTAAGGCCAACTCTCCACAAACACGTCCATATTCGGGCATTGAGGAAACTCAACGCTGCTAGTGGGACTCGGCCCCAGGGGCCATGCTAATCTCCTCTGTATCGTTGCGATTTTAACGGATGTCCCGAAGGACCTGTTTTTCTTTTTGGGAGAATGGCTATGGATCACGAACACCGGACAGGAAGGAACCAGCCCTAAAAGGACCATAACCGTTCTCACCATTTTTGAAAAAAAAAAAAAAAAACCATAAAAAAGGAAAGGAAGAAAAGGGGCAACATCTAGCAGTTCTCGAAACTGGCCAAAAAGAAAAGAGAAAAAAAAAAAGAAACAGGGTAAAAAAAGCCTCCGCTAAATCTGCATTCGAGAGACTCCATAGAACGGGCCACAGCCTCAACCCCCCGGGGCCATGTCCCACTTGTCAAGGTTTTGTTCCGGTTTCAAGTGTACATGGCTCCTTGCCATCCGATCTGGAAATCTCACGGCTTTAGTGTGACCACGTTGAAAAGTACAAGAAACATAAACTAAGCCCTAGGTAAGTACACGAAACATAAACTAAGCCCTAGGTAGTGGGTCACGGCCCCCGCTAAACTTGCACATTCTGAAACTCAAAGAATGACATGGACGCCACTTTATCCTTTCTGCAACTTTCTTGCCTAGTACTTCAAAAAAAAAAAGAAAAAAAATGTTTCCCCAAAAAAGGAAGGTCGACCACCTGTGAATTGAGTGATCAGTCGTGCCTGGCAATTGATGAAATGAACAGCAGAGGGTTGAGTGAGTAGGTAAGAAAAAAAAAAAAAAAAAAAAGTAGTAGGCCGTTGTCAGCAGCAGCAGACTCAGAGCAGAGCACACCACAAAAGGAGAAATAGAAGTACCCCTTCCCTTCTCCAACCCCTCCCCCTCTCCCCTCCCCCCCCAACAAAAAAAGGGGCCCCCCAAAGAAAACGAGCCCAAGTACAGCGATCGTGACTCCTCATTCCGGCTATCAACGAGTGCCTAGTAACTGGCCTCTACAACACCCTGGACTTCAAAAAAAAAAAAAAAAAAAAACAACAACAACAATGAAAAGAACCAGCGAAATCCTTAAACCACCACAGTAGCACTGGAGTGGCCTCCTCGTAGTACTCGGAAGCGGATCATGTCGGAAGCAATTATGAACAAACTTTAGAGAAGCTTCGTTACAAAGCATAATAGAGAACGAGAGCCTCGAAAAGTGCCACCTCCACGCCGGGCCTATTGACAAAAACCCACCTCACTTAAACACATATACCGTCGCCAATGCCACGATAGCCATCTCTCCCAAGTAAGAGACAAGGTAGATGGAAGTGGATTCCATCTACCTGTTTCATCCGCCTACTTACGGACTCATCAGGATGGCTTGTGGCTTGCTCGCAATGAACAATTCTGCCGAAAGAGACCTGAAGCCTTGCCTCTTACTGGTTTCATCCGCCTAGTACTTACATGAACCATGCCCAAAACCTCAAATCGGCCCAGGGCCTTCCCAAATCCACATATTTTGCGGATGAAACCGGAAAGAGACCTGAAGCCTTGCCTCTTACCGGGCTCGTGGATTTTCCATCTACGGATTTCATCCGCCTACTTATATGTGTTTGTCGGCTGCGGTACTTCGTCTTTTCTTGCCTATTTCGAACTAAACGAAAAATAAGAAAAAATGAGGGTGCGTTGTGTTCGGGGGAAGAAGGTAGTATTGTCTTCCGGAAGCACGGGGTCTACGGTCTTCACCCGCATAGAACACCCGGTCATTATATCTATATCTGGACTGAAAACTGCACCAGATATGCTATAATGACCGGGCGTTCTATTCGGCTGAAGCCGGTAGTACCAGGGAAGATTAAAGCACCAGTACACCACACATTGGCCCACAGGTGTGAGCACGAAACCCGCACCACTTCAGAGGCTGCCGATTTTTTTTTTCAACGGCGCCCCACGCTGCGAGTTTTGCTTGTGGCGACAAAAACTTTCAGTGCAAGGCTGGGGCCGTGTACTTGCGGTTTAAGGCAATGTATCCTCAGATCCGAAGGGCAGTTATCGCTAAGAAGCTGTTGCTTTCCGGCTCTGACCAAATCGGACCGGGTCGGCCCTGTCGGAGATCTTCTCTTCGGGGATCTTCTTCCGTTCCTGGGCCAGAGTTACTGTACCTGGAATGGATGGGGGGACCAGGCGCCACCTGCGGTTAGCGCTCACGCGCAAACTCGCCGCGGCAGTCACGGTGGTACGAGCTACCGTAAATGTCTCACTTACCGTCGTGCCGCTCAACTACCATAGCAATGCCATCATGATGGCGGAAGGGCAAGGAAGTCTCCCCTCATCCCGAGGGGGAAACAGCCTCTGTAGAGGCCCGTCTTCCCTCCCCAGAGCGGCGTGGTAACCCCAAGCCGTTCCCATGCTGAGAAGCAATTACCGGCGAATTTACCGCAGTAGTCAACAGAGCATGTTTGGTGAATTTTTGCCCTCAGCGATGCTGCTGTGCCACTCCGGGCCGTGGTCCCATTAGCAAAGAGCATCGCATTGAATGCCTGAATCTGGATGTGTTCGAGGACAGGAGCAGGAAATCGAGATGGAACTGCTTTTAACAGGAACAAGCCCTCAAGGGGGCCTATCAGACATCACATGATCTGGGATAAGGCCCCCAGCAAGCCCAGTGCCCGTCCTAAGTGAAGGCGGGCCTGAATATTCGTCAGAGGCAAAATTCGACATTTCCATATGTGGGCATTCAGGCTCTCGCAGCACGCCAGTTGGTTGGGTAGATGTGTGAGCCTCACAAAGCTGCGTCATACGGTTGGCCCAGGCCTTGACAGTTGCGCCTGGGCACATATAACAAAGCAGGGCCGATATATTGGGAAGCAGGCCATTGGCCTTTGCAAAAAACAGTACTGCCGACGCACCTGCCTGGGAGCCCTGCACAGATGCAGCAAACAGACCAACTCCGGAGACTCAGGCCGTGCCCAACTGAAAAGGGCCCAGGCCCTCAACTGTAGTCTCGGGCCTGGGCGCAGGGTCTGAGGCCCAACTGGAAGCTACTGAAAGCTTCCAGCCAGGCCACACGCAGCAGCCAGGAGGCTGCCATTTCCATAGAAGAAGTGAGGCAGCCCAGGCCAGGCATTCTGGCCAGTGCAGGCCATGCGGAAGTGCAGCTGCACTATTGCTTGATGCTGCGCTGCTGCCAAGGGCGCTGACGGGGCGCGTAGTGGTGAAGTGGGGCTCTGCAGGGCAGCGGGGTGCAGGCAGCCATAGCCGGTCTGCCGGGCGCAGGCGGCCATAGCCGGGCTGCTGGGCGCCAGGGGGTACAGCGGGTGATCTGGTGGTCTTCAGGGAAGGAGGCGAGTGTGGGATAAGCAAGGTCTGATTGAGGGTGACGAGATACGTACCTGGTGCATGAAGAGAGGTCGGCTATGGAGTTGACAGTCGTGTACATTGGTCTTCGAGAATCGAAGTGAGCCTGTTGCGTGAACCAGCTGTAGGTTGGATAGTCGGGCAGAGTAGGTTGGGCGTTGGGTGCCAGACAGAGAGGAGCGACTTTGGATACTGTGTTGGTGTGGCCTACGGGCTTGAACATTGGCTCATCACTTCATTGTTTTTTTTTGTTTTGTTTTTTTTTGTTCTTTTTTTTCCATTGTAATGCTCTATATGGATGGTTTCTCGGTGCATTTTGTACTCTCTGCTTGGATACGACTACCTGGACATCTGTGTGATTTTGCAACTTGGTTTGCTGTATATAGTCCGCACTCATATTCCTTGCAATTTTCTGTATCTCTGCATAAAACATATTAGCCAGATTAAGGATTTCTATCCTATCCCCTTTGCTAGTGGGACCATGGCCCCGGTGACTCCCGTGCTGGGAGTTCCCTGCCGTGAGATGCTGAAGCTGTTGCAGGGTTTTTTTTTTTTTTTTTTTTTTTTTTCAGACTTCCCTCTTGAAATGCAAAAAGGGAGTTTGTCTCAAAGTAGCAAAATCCAGAAGTGGGAGGGATACCTGGCCCTCTCAGTGCGAAGCTGCCTGATTGGAAGGGAGTAAGCTAGGCCTAGGTGGAAAGTCGCACAACAGTTCTGAGTAGAAGAGAGAGTTCCTGTCTGTGAACCCGTCCCAGCGAAAAGGGGTGGACCATTTCTTTTGGAATTGATCTTTAGCTACGTCTGACATAGTATCCTGACGCTTGATTCTGACCCATTCTGCCATAATATCTAATCTAATTGCGTGTTTGAACTGAGAGAACAGGGACGGGAGTGAAGATTTGGACCCAAGAAAAAGCCTATCTCTTCTGGCAATCCAGATGAACCAGAAAGCCCTTAGTCTGAAAAACTGGGCGACAGATCCCATCTGCCGTTTGCTGATATCTGGGTTCAATCTGCCTGTGATGACGAAGTCCTGATTCCAAAAGCCTGCAGAGCCGTATGCATCCATCCACAGCGAATTTAGGCTGTCCCAAAATCCTCTGGCAATGGCACATTCCCACCATAAGTGTAACCAATCCTCTAGGCATGGGTGTGGGCATGCAGTACACAGTGTAGAGATGTCCATGCCCTTCTCTGAGCACCATTGTGAAGTCGGGACACATGAGTGCAGATGCATCCATTGGAGACCCCCTACTTTGGTCTCAAGAGAGGAGATAATGATGTGAATAAAGAACATTAGCCATTTGGAGGATAGAGGTTGGAGCTTAAGAGCAGAAAGTCTGCGTTGCCAGTTCAGGATAAGGCCTGTTTGCAGGGAGTGGGCGTCCGAGAAGAGGGAGTATCCTAACTGCGAAGAGTACTCTCTGATAGGCATGTTGGTGCTGGTGCCATTGACCTGTGAGACTTTCAAACCGTATTTGCATACATCTGCTTTCCATTTGCTGATTGGGATGGCGGCCATGATTATTTGACTGTCGGGGCGACCCTGTGCATCTTTTGAATGTTGAACCCTTACTCCATCCATCTCCGATATAGTAACTTGCTGTGTGTCCCCAGTTTGTCTCAGTCTGCCTCCGACGAGGGACCATTCTGAAGCTTCTGTTGTGCCATCTCCGTTAACCTTGTCGACCCTGAGAAATTTGTCCTCCGAGAGGGGGACTTTGAACCATTGATCCTCCCTGAAACCCTTGTCTGTTTGCTGGAGGATATGTAGCCAATTGCAGGGAATGGCTGCTATAATTTCTTCCAGGTGTTCTGCTTGACGTTGTAGACCAGTGAGTTGCTGCTGAAGGTCCCTAGCGGTTTTCCAGCTCATGGCCTCCTCGTCCCAGATATGACGAAACAGCCAAACGCCCCTCTGCATCCATTTGAGGCCGAAATTGCCTGCTGATTTGGCTACCGAAAAGGGGAGCCCAGCCTTGTTACGGATTAGGGGGTTTTCAAAGAGACAAGTGTTCAGAACCTCGATTCGGGTGGTAGGGTCAGTTAGCATTTGGGGGAGCATTTTCGACCAGGCTTTGAGAATGCTGTTCCACGTGTTAGTGGAGGGTCTGTTAGTGAAAGGGCGCATCAGCAGGGCACTCCAGACCGCCTCCGGGTCTGAGAGTTGCCATTCCTTAGCCAGAGAGTATTGGGAAGACTGATCCAAGGCTGGTCTTCTGTGGATGTCAAGGCTCGGACCGGCCACTTGGCCAGCAGAACACGGTTCTGGATCTCTGGGTCTAGGATACCTAGACCTCCTGTTGTTCTTTTCTCTGTGATCTTATTCCAACTTACTTTGCTAAGGACCGATTCTGCTTCTGAGTTACCTTCTTCTGAGTTACCTTTCCATAGCAGTAGTGTGATGAGGCACCTGATGTTAGAGAAAGAGTTAGTGGAGGGGGATCTGATGGAAAGGATGTACCTTTCCATTGCAGGTATATTTCAGACACTCGTCTGGCCTCTCATTCTTCTGGAAATGGAATCACTCAGGTTTTAAATTATTAAATTTATTGAAGCCTCACACTAAATTTACACATCACCCCGAATGTCTACTCTGGGCCGAGGTCCCACTAGAAACTGGGAGTGGATTGAACGCCTGAATCTTGCCGCGTTTGTGGACAAGTGCAGAAAATCGAGATTGAACTCCTTTTTCTGCATCTCTGCCTAAAACACGCCCAGATTCAGGATCTTAATCCAATCCCCGTTGCTAGTGGGACCATGCTCCTGGAGTTTCCGCCCTTCCATCCTTAGTTAGAATTCGCTATTGTTCTGTTTTTGTCCCATTCGGGCCTCATTATTAATTAATCATTCCTTTTTGTTTCGTCCGTTCGACCGCGATTCACCATCTGAACACAGGGAAAAAAAAAAAAAAAAAAAAAAAAAAACTCATCTCAAGCGTCATTCCCACTAGCATCGAGTAAATCGGTGTGTGGCGTTCTTTTCTCATTTAAAAACGCATAAACAATGCTTTTATCATTTACACGAATGCAAAGAAAAGGACCCAAAAAACGAAAAATTACGGGGCCTGACATAGACATCATGACAGAACTTCAGTGCATCCACACTTCCACCAACCCGGTACATCTGCATGCGACCTTCCCGCCGGCCTGTTCGCAGTCTTCCACGGAAATCTCAATATTCTCTATTTTACCACATAAAAAAAAGAAAACAACATCGATGCAAAAACGCCCCCCCCTGGGACCTCCCTAATATTGCAGCTTCGCGCCAACGCAAAGTGGCTAGCTAAATGGGCAAAAAAATGAAAATGAAACTCTTCTATTGGCCGGCGGACAGATACCTTAACGAAATCTGTCCTTATCTCCCTGCGCCAACGATACACAAAAGGATCAACGGTCGCCGGATGTCACCTTTCGCCACACGTGGTTGAAAACCATGGAGCCATAGCGTAAATCGATGGTAGTGGGACGAGGCTCCTGGCGCTCTACATCCCACCCTAATCGCCACCCGGGACAAACAGGGTCCACGGCTCGAACCTGTCTTGCTGGTCTCTCTCCTCACTACCGACCTCTCCATCCGTCGGGACTTTCATGGATTTTTTTTTTTAATTATTTTTTAGGAAAACTTGTCAACTTTATTAAATGAAAACATAGGCTCGAGGCCGAGGACCTCACAATTCAACCCGGTGAACTCAAGACATGGCTTTCAGCCAGACCTATAGAATAGTAGGCAGGTAGTTAAGTAGGCAGTCAGTGAGAATGGCAACGACATGGCTACTAGCCGGTTAACGAAACTGAGTAAGGATCACAGCTCTCCGGGTGGAATTGTGAGGTCCCCGGCCTCGAAGACTTTTCGAAATATGAAATTTTGTTATGTTGTGTGAAAAAAAAAATAAAAAAAAATTGTCTTGTTGTGTGAAAAAAAAAAAAAAAAAAAAAAAAAAAAACAATTCAACCCGGAAATATGAACCAAGTCCAGAAGTCCTCTCTGAGTCACTGCAAACTCTCAAAATATCACTCCAATCTAGTTTGCAGTTTGCCTATTTAAATGTGTCCTGAAAAAGTGAACTTGAGGCTCCAAAATTGAAAGGGAGAACCCCATTGCTGAATATCTATCCCTTTTGCCCCAAAGTTCCCCCAAAGTTCTCCAGTCTTCCCTGATTGGAAGATACAAAGTCTGGGACCTAGTAAGAACAGTTTCTTCCTGCAGAGCTAGTCGCATAACCAAGGAGCTATCAACAGTTGTCCCTTCAGGACTAATCTTAGCCAAAGCGCTCTTCAACATCCATGTCTTCACAAACCAGTATCTTCCCCTTCTTGATCTCTGTCGGTATCGTTTCCAATCCACCTGAATAGTCAATTGTAGGGCCTATTTTTTGCCGTAGTTATCTGCTGCTGTATCGGCATCTTCACGTTTCCGAACACTAAGTCTTGTTCATTGCGAGGCTCAGCCTTCCATAACATCTCCATCAGTATGCCTCTGCAATCCAATGCTGCATAGCCCCAGCCTCCCTGGATTTTCGCAGCACCCGGTGTGCTGCACACAAAAGAACCCAGTACTCCGTCCACTCCCAGTCCCAGTCCTTCCCTACACCTCTCTCCCAGTGGGTTTTCCACCACATCCATAGTTTGTCTGCCAGAGGGCAGAACGATCCACACATGCCCAGTGGATTCCCAGCCCCAATTACACCGCAAGCAGGTCACATTTATATCCATTCCCCTTGGCTGTAGCCACAAGGCAGAAGCTGTTCCCAGCATAGACTGAATCCACATCAAACTTGCCTTTTTTTTTTTTTTTTTCAATTTTTTTTTCTTTTTCAAATGAAGATTTGAGGCCGGGGTCCTCACAGTCTACCCGGAGTAACTGAACCGAACATGCTGAGAACCGGGCTCAGCGTCCCTTATGGGATGATGATGGTGATGCTAGTAATGATGGACTTCTAGTGACTCTTAGAAAAGTGTAAGATAGTAATTCCGATGATGATGATAATGATGATGATGATGATGATGGTGATTAGTATATAAAAGAGACTATGCTATATCAACGATTCTAAGCACCTCCTGAAGCCCACAGCAGTTTACCTGACGCTGAGACGGTATTGTTTTCAAAATTCACCACTGAGAGGCTGGAGAAGTCTGGCTGTGTAGCCGCCCGCTTCACCTTGGCTCTTGTGGAAGCGGTGTCTTGCCACATCGAACGGTCGTACCTTCGCCAATCTGCATGAGGCCACTCCCACCTTCGTTTCATACTTGTAGAGAGGAATTTTTTTTCTGGCTTCCAAAGTCCAGCCATACAGGGCTGGATCTAGTCTGTAGTCCGTGGCGGCATTATGCAAAAGTTCCCCTATACGTAGGCCCTTTGATTTTTTTTCCCAAACTCTTACTTCCACCAGGTGCAATGCTTGACAATAGGACTTCCTCCTTTTCAAAGGTAATTTCACTAAGTCTTCCCGTCCTCCCTTGTTTTCCCACCGGTCCCTCCATTGTTCCACCCTAGTGTCCTGGCCAAGTTTCAACTCGGGACTATCGAAGGCCTTAGTACCTTCAACTGACGTGGGCATCCAACTCCGATTCCTCCTTGATCCACCCTTAGGCTATAGGTTAAGCGTGCCTCCTCTCGTCTGTTACTTCTTATCTTATAACTCCTCCTGCTGATTCCTTGAGACCAATTCATCACGCATGAACCGACTCACGACGACGATAGAACGGCCACTGAGTAGGAAATACACCGACAAAGAGAAAGTATAAATAAATGAATTGCTGGACGCTTGCTTCAAGACGGAATGTTTCCCTCAGGATTGAACACGGGCGTGGCTGAAATCACGGAGGAGGACATTGCCAAGTTCATCCTCGACGTGGAAATTTCTGAACACAACGTCCAGAGTGGTTAACGAAGCAATGGGCCTCGCTGCACTACTCTTGAAATGCACAAAAGACAAAAATCATGGCCGTGTATCTTTCCATGTTCTAGCGGAAGATTCACTCTCGTTTTGCACATTTCGAGAGTAGTGCAGCGAGGCCCAATGTCATGCCATAACGATATATGTTTTCTGAATGAATGACGTCGGTCACCAATTTGTCCTTGAACCCATCTTAAGCCCTCACCAATTTATTTATTGTAATTATTGTTATTATTATTATTATTATTATTTATTTTTTGAAAAGAAGCCCCGGGACCAAGTCCCACTTGCAGCAGTTTAGTCCTCAGTTCGGGACCCTGTGTTTTGTGCGACACGTTTCCTGACCGCTGATTGACATTGATCGTAGGGCGAATGGTCGGTTATGTTTTTCTTCGAACGGAATGGATTGAATGTTGCTATGTAGCGGTTTCCCATTGGCTGTTATAGTCGGAATGAGCTCTTTCACTCGCAGGGAATGGTCCTCGTCCGTAGCCTGACCCCAGTCGGGCTAGACGCGGGGACCGTCCATCGTTTTGTATTTCCACAGAAACTAGAAGTTTTTCCTGACAATGCCGCTGCCATACCCTTGGTTACCAGACTGACCGGCCTTTCATCATTACTGTCATTCAGCACGTTCAAATCCTGTTATTTTTTGCGATTTAACCCGCCGTTTGTCAACCAGCCGCACATTGCCACACGAAGTCACACAGTGTCGTGCAGTACTGGCTACGGGAACTAAACCGCTGCAAGTGGGACTTGGTCCCCTGTTGTTGTGGAGGCCAGGTTCCAGTCACACGCCCCTGGTTGCTGCATCAGCCAGCCCTTGGTTGTCTAACATAGTGCTGCTCTCCAGCACTTGACATGCATTTGGCCGCTTTTTGGACCAGCTTCTTTTCGATGACTCCAACATTCTGAATGCCCATATAGAGTGCTGTGTAGTGCGGTGAGGCCCATAGTGCTGCTCTCCAGCAGCTGTCTTTGAAGCGTAGCTACAACATAGTGTGTACAAACTGAGTGCTGGCCCAGCTATGTACCACTGGGCCATGCAGATGTGCCACCAGACTTCATGTTAGGCCGTGACGTCACTTGTGGTCTTTTTTTTTTTTTTTTTTTTTTTAAATAGGCGCAGGCTGCAGTCCTGATGCAGTCAGCTCAGCTGGACCTAAGGGCCTCGCTACACTACTCCTGAAAATTATGGGCCTAAGGGCCTCCCCCACACTACTCCTGAAATTGGCCTTTTTTGGGGGACTGCAGAGTCACCACGCAACATCCTGAATTTTATCTCTCAGATTGACTTCGGAAGATGTCAGAACGTGGCTCCCGAGAGTACTCCCGATATCTCTCCCTTTTTTTTGCTTTTTTTTTTTTTGAAACAGAGGATTCCGGAGCATCGACTGCTCCCACTGAACACGTCCGGTCGTGGCAACCGTCATTTTGAGAGTTGGAGAGTGGCCTGTTAGAGAGTGCAGGGTGGAAAAAGGCCTAGTAGCTCAGTTGGTAAGGCACGCAAGTGGCATTCAGGAGGGGTCTTGGGTTCAATCCCCATTGGCCTCATGTACCTTCCTGGGCAAGCTTGGCGCCCGCCACCTAGAGATATGCCGTTGGTCCCCCTGAGTGGCATTGAGCAGAGACAGCTGATGTTCATAGGGGGAGGGGACCTGAGGGAAGGCACAGTGACTGGCCCATTGACGAAGCTCGGTCCTGAGGCTGACCCCTGGTCGTTATTGCCCACCTGCTGTAGCAGGTATCGCACCTGCTGGTGGGTGCAGCTCCCTCGTGTTCCCTTGTTGGAGGCTTGAGCACAGGTGTAGCTGGTAGGGGGTTCCCCGTAATACTATAATGACAACAAAAAAAGCCTGAAAGGCCGTCCTGTCCAGATTCGACAGGTAATTGGATTGGTTGGGATTTCACGTTCCGGAGCACTCCCGAAAAAAAAAAAAAAAAAAAAAAAAAAAAAAAAAAAAAAACATACTCTCGAACGGGATTTCATGTTCCGGAGCACTCCCAATTCTCATTTTTGAACTAGGGAGTAGTAGGGAGTGGTGTGGCGAGGCCCTAAAATGGGAAGCCTGGTTCCCTGCGGTGTGTATGTGCATACCTGCTGATTCGGCAGTGCCACTCCTGAAAAGGACAAGTCACTGCAGGACGAACCAGGTCCACCACAGGTACAGACACAAAGTATGTCAGGCCTTAAAACCATCAGGAACGTGCACTGGGAACAAGTTCTCCACTCGTCTGAACAGTCCGAACAGGCACCTGTGCCCGGCGTTCGGACATCATAAAAGTCCGAAACTGCACGTCCCAGACCAGACAAGTCCAGGAAGTTGCAGCCCTTGTGAGAACAGACAAGAACTCAGACTGAAACCCTGAAACTTCCACTGAAACCCAGACAAAATCCCCCATGAATGGGCGAAAGGTGTCATATCTCTCTTCTATAAAAAGGGGAATAAGAGGAAGGTTTGAAACTACTGTCCAATTTCAGTTCTAAATGTTGTTTATAAAATATTGGCTAAAGCCCCTGCTATTCGTCTCGCTGAAATACTTCCAAATTTGGTAGGATGGGAGCAGGGGGCCTTTGTCAAAGGTCATTCCATTTCTGAAAATATTTTGTCTACGTTCCTGCCGCTAGAAATAATTGGATCAGAGAAAAGGAAAGTGGCTGTGTTGCTGTTGGACATGGAAAAGGCCTACGATAAGGTCGGTTGGGCCTTTGTGTCCACTACCCTAGGTGGGGGCCTTAGTAGCCAAAATGGGCTTCGGTGGGGGCTTTTCGAACTGGATCTGTATGCACAGGCGACTTCAGTGGTGATGATGAATGGCCACCTCTCAGAGGAATTTCAGCTGCCACGCTCTCTACGCCAAGGTTGTCCCTTGGTGCCTCTGCTATTTGCTCTACAGCTTGAAGTCCTTTTTTTTTCTTTTTTTTCCCCTTCTTTTTAAGTCCAGCATGGTGTTGTAGAGGCCAGTCACTGAGTACACTGATCACCTGGAGCAGTAGGCCGTGGGTGTCCTGGAATATGAGACTTCAATTCCTACTCGACAATACAAGACACAATGAGTGCGAACCCACGGCCCACTGGGCCACTGCTCCAGGTGATCACTGTGCACTCAGTGACTGGCCTCTACAACACCATGGACCTTTTGAAAAAAAAAAAAAAAAAAAAAAAAACATAATAAGACAATGAAAGGCCTAGTACAGCTTAGCCCCTCCCTCCACTGGAAAGGGGGTGCCTTAGCAAATAGACGGATGAATGTGTGAGTGACATGCAAACGCTGTGAGTGGTGCTGGGAGTCCTCTACCCATGTCTGGACTCACTGCCCGCTAGCCGATGACATCTGGCTCTGGTGGGGGCAGCTGTGGAAGGATCTGGTGGGAAATAAATTTGAATGGTCAGACGACTGGATACTGTACGGTTCATTTCCTGCACCAGGTTTCAACTATACAGATAGCTGGGGCTACTTAGCCCTGGTGTCCAGATTCATGATAATGCAGGAAATCTGGCGCACAAGAAATGTGGCTTTTTTTTTTTTTTTTT
>BFEA01000134.1:590119-606065 GCA_003427395.1 Chara braunii
CCAAATCCAAAAAATCTGAAAAAAACTATATGTTATGCAGAAGAATAAACTAAATAACATTTGCCTCAACGTTATATCCAAATTCTTTACCAAATTTGAAATAAAAATCAAATACTAAAAATTAATAATAATAATGAAAATTATAAAAAATAAAACGAGAATTAAATTATTGAGTGGGCGAGCACGTTTTTGACACTGACATCTTTGGCGATTTTTCTTGTTGTTTTTGGCTGTAACAAATGCCATGAAAATTTATATATGTGTATTTCACATAATAGAGAACCTACGAATAAAGTTTGAAAAAATAAGAAACTGTTTTATGCCCCGAAATAAAGGAAAAACAAAAAGTGAAAAGAGAGAAAAAACAAAATTGTGAGTGGGCAAGCAAGTTTTGACACCACCACCTTTGAGGATTTTTCTTTTTTTTTTGCTCAACAGAATGACTTCAAAATTAAGCGGGAGATACCTTACGTCACAAAGAACTCACAAAAACAAATTCAGAAAATCATAATAATATTTGGTTGCGATTTTTTTTTTTTGCGGGGTCCGAACCCCTTCAAGTTCGGGCCCCGTACGGGGACCCGAACGCCCAAACGTTCGGGGGTCAGCTTAGGGGCCTCCGTACGTTCGGCCTGGCAGCCCTGGCATTAGCTATATTAACCTTCCTTGCCAAAAATGATCAATATCACATTGGTGGTATTTTCTATAAGAAAAAAGAATCAGACTTTTTCTAGAGAACATTCAATAGCTTACATCGTTTCAATGATTTTTCTCTATAACGTTTGGGTTCTCTTTATATACCGCAGCAATGTAAAAAATTATTGGTTTTTTTTTTTTTTTTTTGGGGGGGGGGGGAACCCCCCCCAACCAACCAACGGGTTTTACAATTAACCAATCAATCAATCAATCAACCAAATAAAGGTGCGTGATGTCATTTATTTTTATTTTTATTTTTATTTTTATTTTTTAATCAATCAATCAATCAATCAATCGTCAATTATCAATCAATCATCAATTAATCAATCAACCAATCAATCAATCAATCATCGATCAATCAATCAATCAATCAATCAATAAATCAATCGATCAATCAATCAATCATCAATCAATCAATCAATCAATCAATCTTTTTTCTTTTTTTTTCCTACCACCCCCAACAAACTTTTTTTTTTCCATTTTTTTTTAACTTTGGGGGGTAGCCCCTAACATGCACACCCCCCTTACTCTCTCAGATGTCATTTCCCACCATAGGAAGACCCCAAAAACAGGGCTTACGGTCGTACGTACGACACGTATGACTGCCTGGGGACCCGTACGTATGGTCGTACGGTCGTTCATAATCTCGTATCTGTACGGCGGGACACACAACCATAATCCAACTTATAATAAAAGGAGGACTGGGCATCATTGACCCCTTAACACAAACTAAAGCGCTGGCAATAAAGTGGCTTAAGCGTCTGCTCTTTAATCCCGAATCACGCTGGAGAGGCCGTTCGGGAAACGAAAGGGAATATCTTCAAAAAAAAAAGAGCTCTCTCTCTCTCTCTCTCTCTCTCTCTCTCTCTCTCTCTCTCTCTCTCTCTCTCTCTCTCTTTCTCTCTCTCTCTTCGACAAAAGAAACGGGAATGCATGTTCCCGCGAAAGCGGGAAGACGTATTCTCGTTTCGTTTTTCGAAACGATAGAGGGAATCGTTTTTCTTATTTCTTTGTTTTTTTTGTTTTTTTTTTGCCCGTTTTTTTCGTTGTGTACGTTGCACGTTCGGGATGGCTGCGCCCGGTAGTCCGAGCCTCGGCACGGATCAGCCTACTGGTCGGCCGAGGCTCGGACTCGATAGCTGGGCCACATACTGGTGGTTTAATGTATTATCGTTTGC
Source organism: Chara braunii (assembly GCA_003427395.1). NCBI lineage: Eukaryota > Viridiplantae > Streptophyta > Charophyceae > Charales > Characeae > Chara > Chara braunii. Next base: position 591,994 of record BFEA01000134.1, read on the forward strand.
AAGGTGAAAGAAGGCTACTAAAATGTCCCTATTCATAAAACAGTCTTTAATATATTACCTATAACACTAGACTGATCTATTAAGGAAACCCAGTCATTTGGTTCTATTTTTTTACCTTTACAAAGGATGCGCCTCCATTCCAGAGGCGCAAATTCTGTTAATCTTTCTAGAGTTTCTACTGGATGGTGACAATACTTCAACTTTGGTTGTATAGTTGTATGTGAGATCCAATCCTTAGTATCTGGATCCCATATGTCCTTGATTCTTAGGATTCCTTTCTTCACCCAACCACTCCAAAGCGATTCCAAACAATGAAGCATACATTGTTGAGAGTCCTTGATCCCTGTATTATTGAATAGTGGTTGTTGACATACCTTTTCCCATCTTTCTGGGGAAAGTTTATTAATCAGAGGTATTTTCTGTAGGTCTTGAGGAGGATTATCCAAAATGAGTCATTGCATAAGTGCAATCTTACCTCCTCCTTCGTAGAGAGTGTTTGTTCAATTGGGTTTCTTGAGATACCTCTTGGGAGAGACCAGGAGCAGTTTTTCAGCCGCGTCATGGGGTCTACTCCCTCTGATATAATCGGAGCCAGCCTCTTGATCTGTTCTCAGGTTAGTGCACACCATGGAGTCTGAGAGTTAACTGTCATTACGTCAAAATTGACTTTTTTTTGTTTTTTTTTTTAACGAAATTGAAACCGAGTTTTCTAGCATAAAACATGTCCAAATATGCTGCTCTTGAGGGTCCAGCTTATGTGGTCTCAATCTAATCCACATATATCCAGGGGGTCCAGCGTTTTAAGAATGTTGGACCCTCACGAGCAGCAAACTTGGACGAGTTTTCGGCCAAAAAACTCGGTTTCAATTTCGTTCAAAAAATAAAAAATGTTTATTTTGACGAAATGGCAGTTCGTTAAACAGCAAGCGTTTAATCCACTGAACAGACAAAGCCTTCCTCTGAATGGTGAGGTTAATAATCCCTAATCCTCCTCTCGACTTAGGTTGGAATAACTGATTTCCATGCCACGATACTAATTACATTTTTGCATTTATGATTATTTCTCCATAAGATGGCTCTTAATTGTTGTTGAAAAACCTTAAGTGTGGTGGCGTCCAGAGCCCAAATAGCTGATTTATACCAGATGGATTCCAGAACAATATTATTAATAATCAACATACGCCCCAGTAATGAGGTGTGTTTGTTTTTCAAAAGTCCTAGTTTCGTGCGGGCTTGTTGTATAATCCTGTCATTATTGGCTTTTGGTTTATTTTTTGTTGTTAGAGATATGCCCAACACTTTGATGGGATTGCCTTTAGGTTTCCATTTAATCCTTGGTTGTTAATGGGGTCTGACTCCTTGGTGATGAATCCACCAACCCAGTGTTTTACTACCCCAGACTGAGTTAACTTTCATATCTGATAACCTCCAAAACCTATCCATCAATCTAAGACTTTGAATCTCAACCAAATTAGATTAGATATATGGAAGTGTAGCCACTCTTTGGAGTGTTTTGGCAGCCTAATGAAGACGAACAATGGATGAAGAGGCGGTTCTACAATGCTGTTCGTTGCGCATATCCAAAGGCCAAGTTGGTTCTACAATGCCATTTGTAGCGCGTATCCAAATGCCAAGTTTTTTCAGACCTCACCTATCCTACCACCTGGCAGGTCGACATAGTATGGGGCAATCATTGCGGTATACAAAGGGAGGACTACAATGTGACAGTTGAGACAGGGTGATAAACTGGGAAGAGGGAGGAACCAGTTAGTGGTTGCAGATATTTGGTGCCTGGTATAGGGCGACGAGGTTCTCCCCCTTTATACAACAACCTGCTCAGTCAATCCTCGGGGCTCCTGAGTAATTAATACTGGCAGGCATCTCCTAACACCCATACCCTCATGTCTTCCAAGCCTGTTTTGTCTATGGGACCTTGGAACCGTTTCCCAGCAGGTGACACTCCCCACCTGGTCCAATAGTACTCCTTTTTTTTTTTTTTTTTTTGTAAAAGATGGCTCCAACCTATTGGTGGGGAGCTGCACCTGCTGGAAACAAAGCAGAAGCCAAAATTTAGTCGTAATCATCAGAGGACAACATTGATTGCCCTCGTGCGAGGGGATTGACTGCCTAGGGCGGCATCCTACCAAGGCACTGATCCTACCCCCCTGAGATGGGGGTTCCTTCCCACACCTGCCACATGGCGAAACCTAGGCAGAACAGGCGAGAGAGGAAATTCATTATCCAACCAAATCAAACAAAATCTAATCAAGCCAAATCCTATCATATGCAATCGAACCAACTCGGACCATTTCAAGTGTAGACCAATCAAGATCTTTCCTCCCCACGCCTGCCACATGGCAAAATCTAGGCTAGTCGTAATCATCAGAGGACAACATTGATTGCCCTCGTGCGACGGGATCGACTGCCCAGGGCACCATCCTACCAAGGCACTGATCCTACCCCCCTGAGATCGGGGTTCCTTCTCACGCCTGCCACGTGGCGAAACCTAGGCAGAACAGGCGCGAGAGGACATTCATTATCCAACCAAATCAACCAAAATCTATATGCAATTGAACCAACTCGGACTATTTCAAGTGTACACCAATCAAGGTCGTTCCTCCCCACGCCTGCCACGTGGCAAAATCTAGGCAGAATAGGCGAGAGAGGAAAATCATTATCCAAGCAAATCAAACAACATCCAATCAATCCAAATCCAAACAAATGCAATTCGGGTCATTTCAAGTGTAAACCAATTAGGGGGGAGGAGATCTGACAATCATCCTTCGACTGTCCTACCCACCACTCCCCGCCTTCGTGACCCTATGTGTGCAATTCAAGCTTACGACAATACATTCCCCATTAGGTAACCCCACTCCCTACTAGACTACCCCACCCCTTCTCGCCTCAAATGCCAGATGCCGTTTCCAAGAGAAGGTCGCTGCACAGTATATCGGGCCAAGAAGGTGGAAGATCCCGTGTTAGCACAAGAGGCACGGACAGAGTAAAACAACACATACTCAGAAGAAAGGCAAGGAGGGGGGAACGAGAGCAGTACCACTAGTGATCCCCACAATCTCTTACTATCAGTTGGTTCTGTTGAAGGCGGCAGTGTTGCTGTAGTTATTATGCTTGAGGTTGATGCTGGTTTTGTCGGCGTTAGGGCTGTTGTTGTTGTGGTCACGTGAACTTCGGCTGCCTGCAGATATTCGTTAGCGATTTCATCTTAAAAAACACTAGTCTGAGGTTCAACCTCCTCAACCTTCCCCATAGCCCAACCCTCCGTCAGAGTTGTTGGAGTCGATAGGCTGTTGGTTGCCTGTAGTAACTCTGTGCAAGTTGTGATTATTGCGGCGGTTGGCGTGATTGATGGTGTCGCTGCAGATAACGCCCCGCCCATCGTTATTGTTGAATTTGATGATGTTGATGTTATTGTTGGTGATGCTGCCGTCATCGAAGCTAATATTGTCGGAGGAACCTCAACCATCATGGTTACAGGCAACTTCCCCTCCAAGCGCTCAGTCATCTCCACCCCCCCTACGCCCCCTTCATCAAGAAGCATGTAGCAGTCGTTCAAAAGAGCGTCAGCATGGTCCCAATCAACAAACGCTTCCAGCTCTGGTGCGGGCCCTGCCTCCAACGCCCAAATAACCTCCAGCATCTGTTGCAGCACTGTCTCCACCTAGCCTGGCCCCGAGGTCGCTCCCCCGACAACATCTGGCCGAGGCAGAGAAGCAGAAGAGAGAAGAGACACCATTGTCTGGATTTGTTGCCTGCCGTCCTCCATCGTGGATAGCCATGTCGTTGTGGCTTGTCGACGACTCGCTTCTGAAGCCATAGAGCACGGGTCCACACCAGCTTACCTTCACTCCGATGTCATTTCTTGTTTGTCATGCAAAGACACTCCAGTCGCACAGAAAACGATGCTTACAAGAGCTTCGCCGTCATGGTTGCCGCCACGTGCAGTCCTGACACTCCAACGTTACTAGATTGACCTCGGCAGCCCGAGGACCTTGGAACGGATGCTCGTCGAGCCTCGTCGGGTGGGAGCGCTCCGTGCATTCGTGTTGTGAACCTCTGCATGCGAAATCAGCCATATCTGCTCCTACCTGCAGCACTAGCACTAGAGGAAGGGTTAAAAAAAAAAACAAAATAAAAAGATTAAATACATGTTTTGATGGAGTTGTTATGACTTTCCTCACCCCTCTCTCAATAGGCTGTGGGTAGCTGCCTGTTTTTGTTTGAGAAATCTGGCACCCCACGGGGGGTGAATACGTAGCTGAAGCAGCACAGGTTACCACTCATGACATCAACAACACTCGAACGAACAACTATAACAACAACAGGTTGGTGGTCGATTGACTGGGGAGTAGCAGAACATTGCGTACAATTGACTACGAATTCTCCTAGCAACCGACAAGAGACCTGTGTGTTATAGACAACTGTGTAAGCAAGTTTTTTTTTTTTTTTTTTTTTTATATTTATTTGAACATCTATAGTGGGGATTACAGGGCGTGCTGATAAGAGTAGACACTCCCTCTACCCCCTAAACGGACAGATGGCTCCGTTCCATTGGTGGGGAGCTGCACCTGCTGGAAACCGAGTCCACCGTCCCTTACATCATCAATAATGAACAGTCAATCAAGTCTGATAATGAAAAGTGGGTCCAGCGACTCTTCAGATCCGGTAATGTTAAGATGTGCCTCTTCACCCTGCCCGGACGCCTGATATACGATTACACCTAGCAGTACTAACATTCCAAAAGTATTTATCAGAACTGGACTCCACAGATAATCATAATAGCATGATGCAGTTGATCACTCAAGCCCAAACCATGAAACAGGAACTAAGGTCATCTTGGATGGAGGGAAGGGATCAGAAAATTCAGATAGAGGGCTGAGGGGGATGAAACGATCAACATTACTCCAGTCATTAAATTGTAAGTGGTACTTCCTTTGAAGCTCATTGTGAGCATCATCGCACACTCCATACCATTTAGCCTGCCCTATTTTACCACCTTGATCCCCTCCAAGCCAGTTTTGATTGAATGTTTTTATATGTTGTCTAATATATTTTTCTGTTGTTAAGAATCTAAGTTTTTCCTTCAGTGAATCCCATCTAGAGTTAATCTCTAGTTGGACTTGTTTTTTTTATAGTATCTGTGAACTCAGGGTCACCGAGCCTGGCATTTTCCATTTCAAATGTGCACCTGCGAGACCATATGGCCCACATGACAGCCCTTCTTCCGATCGTGAATAGGTTAGTTGTGAAGTTATCTTCGCATGATGGAGTCCATGTTTCTAGGAGGAGAGTCTTCCAACTCCATGACCACGGTAGGGAGGTTTCAATCTGATTCCAAATACTGTCCCACCACCGCCATAGCCATACTGACCCTGGATATTGTAGGAATATATGTTCTATGGTTTCCGGAATTAATTTAGAAGGAAAAGCAGATCTGTAGAATTTGCACCCGGGAAGGGTTATTCCTCTTTGTTCCAGTATCGTTCTGTCAATGATCCAATCATTGGTTGGTAAGCATCGGTGAAAAATCTGTCATTGTAGGGATGCCACTTTTGCTGATTTAGTCTTTGATTGAATGAAATCATTTAACTGACCGCAATTCCTCTTTACTTACATCCACTGCAGGTGTCTCATCCAGCGTTCTTCAATTTTGTCCTTGATATTTATCCTATGACGCAACATCCTATATGTGGATTTTACCGACAGCGTGTGAAGAACCCTCGTGTGGGAGCGACCTTGGTATACCGTGGACGACCAGGACCAACTAATTGGATATAGTGGGAGATGGGATATGGGTGTGTCTAGTTTGAAGATCAGCCACCTATCCTTGATCATTAAGATTCTAATCCTGAATAATCTGTCTTTTTGGATTAGTCTCGTGCTCTGATGAGGGATAGTTCTGAGGAAACCATCTTCCCCTAGATTATATACTGTCATTAACACATCTCCATTAGGGTGCACTTCATTAATCCTCCCTACCATTCCTGGCTGATCATGAATGGAGACCCAATCATTTGGAGTAAGAGTAGGTCATTTTCTCAAGATTCTGACCCAATCCAAGGGAATAATATCTATTATTTGCTCTAATGCTTCCTTTTGATGGTGACAGTATCTACACTTGCCGTTGATGTTTGGGGGGTCGATCCAATTATTGGTGTCCTTGTTCCAAATATCCCTAATGTGTGTGACTCCCCTTCTAATCCAACGTTTCCACGGGGGGTCTGTGCAGTTTAGGGTACAACCATGGGAATCTCTGGTTAGGGTATTATTGAATAATTGTTGTTGACAAACTTCTTCCCATCTCTCCGATGTTACTTTGTCTGGGATGGGTAGTTTTCTCCAAGTTTTAAGCAGGTCGATCCAGAAGGGATCCCGGGATAGGTCTCCTTTGACCGTTTGGCGGTCAGATAGGTCAAGGTCTGGAGATTCTGATGAGGACGCCCTTGGGAGTGGCCAACAACAAAAAAATTCCCACGAGAAATGAAAGTTGAAAAAACATTCCATAAAAAAAAAAATCCTTCATATTTATAAATTTTCATTCCAATGTTCGTCCAATTTTAAAATTTCAAATTTAATTCGATAAGTTCCCGTCTAAATATGAGTTTTCCCTTCCAACTACATCTATTTGTTCAAGATGGAATGAAAGTCTGGACGAGTTTATGAAATGTTTTAATTAAACTTTCATTCTACTATAACAAATATCTTTTAATTTAGATTGGATTAACCTATTTATGACTGGAAATCCTTACTTAGAATGACAATCCAATTAAAATATTTCATGAACTCATCCAGACTTTCAATCCATCTTATTAAAATATTTCATGAACTCATCCAGACTTTCAATCCATCTTTAGAATGCAGTTCAAATAAGAAGGGATACCTCATTCTGTTGAAACGCGATTCTCCAACCTCATTAGGGGGCCTACCTCTTCTGGAATGAGAGGAGCAAGGCGTGTGATCTGCTCACAAGCTAGGATAATCCACGATGTTTGGGGATTGAAAAAGAGGCGCTTAATCAATTGGATTGAGAGGGCCTTCGCTTGGGTGGTAGGATCGATTATGCCCAAACCACCTATAAATTTAGGTTGAATTATTGATTGTCATACCACTCTACTGAGAACATTTTTGGACTCATGATTGCCTCGCCAAAGAAATGCTACCAATTGCCTTTGCAAAATTTTGATGGATATTTTATCAAGCGCCCAGACTGCAGATTTATACCAAATAGAGGCGATGACCACATTATTAATTGCTAGAGATCTTCCTAACAATGAGGTATGTTTATCTTTCCATAATTCAAGTTTTGAGAGTGCGTGTTTCAAAATCCCTTCACTGTTGGATGTTGATTTGCCTAAGGCTGAAAGAAAAATTTCAAGAACCCTCACTGGGGAATCCATAGGGAGCCATTTGACCATTGGTCTTTCTGGTGGTCTAATTCCTTGGTAGTGGATCCACCAACCTAGGGTTTTATTTCCCCAGTTCACCTTCATGTCTGATAGTTTACAAAACTCATCCATAATCCGTTGTATTGCCTCAAGATTTCCATGTGAGACATCAACCATGAGAGATAGGTCATCAGCAAAGAGGGAACATACCGGTATCCGTTGGATGCGCTTGATGTCTTTATGATGGCGAATGTGGGCTGCCAAAGCTTTCATGATGATTACAAAGAGGAGCGGGGCAATGGGATCACCTTGCCTAACTGATCTTTGTAGCATTATGGGAGGGGCTACATTTTCATTGACCATGACTCTTATTGATGCATTCTCATGTAAGATTTTAACCCACCTCCTGAAGTTCGGACCGAAGTTAAACTTATCTAGGCATTTGTCCAGAAAAAGTCAATCCACATGGTCATAAGCTTTTTCAAAATCAATAAAGATGACGACAACATTATGCTTGGATTGGCGAGATAGTTTTACCAATTCATTAATGAGGAGGATAATATCTTGAATATTTCTTCCTTGAATAAAACCGGTTTGCGCGGGGTGGATTATATCTGCTATATATTTATTAAGGCGAATCGTGAGGGCTTTTGAGATGAGTTTATACACAACTGAGAGGAGGGTGATAGGACGATAATTTTGAATATTATTTGTCCCCTTTTCTATATAGTAGTGTTAGGACCCCTTACCCCACTATCTCTCCTAATCTTCCTGAAGTCCACACTTCCTGATAAAAATTCATTAGATCTTGAGCTATAAAATCCCAGAGGCATTCCCAGAATTCCTTTGGTAATTCATCTATGCTTGGGGTTTTCTCTTCTTCCATGAACATTTGGGAGTCCATATCTCTTCTTTTGTTAGCGGGCTTTCGAGAGTGTTCCTTTGAGACTCAGATAGTGACTTTTCGAATGGTTTAAGGAAATCGTCAATGTCCTTGACTCGTTGATTGACCGGGGTAGTTGCCGTTTCTGAAAGGAAGAGGGATTTAAAAAAATCTCTCGCAGTTTTGGTGCACTCTGTCGTAGAAGTTGCTAGTTGTTCGTTTTGTCGTTGTGGGTATGCAAGGGCTTCAATTACCGTTCTTCTTGTCCTTGCTCGTGCAATGGCAAAGAACCTTGCATCCATTCCACCTTCAGTAGCCATCTTTCGGAGCTTTCCCCTGATCCTTGTTCCTTGCCATCGGTATTCCATGAGGGATAAGAGACGATCTTCTAGTTCCTGAATTTCTTGTGTACTTGATTGATCATCTCCATTATGGCTTGAATTGTTTTCATGTGATTGTAACTCATGGATACGTTGATAAAGTATGGATTCATTGGAATGACGTTCTACTGCTAAAAACTTGGAATATTCATTGCATTTACGGCCTAGAAAAAGTAGACCGTTGTTGAACCAAGTTATGTTATCTTGGATGAGGGTCTTCTGTTGTTGCCAGAAATTCCAAACATCCTTGAGGTAAGTTCTGAATCTTTCTATATTTAGAAGGGATGTATTTAGCTTGTAGTAGCCTCTACCTTGATCTGTTTTTTTGGAGAACGACAGAAGGACAGCGCACATAGCATGATCCAGTCTTGGTAGAGGACTTCTGGAAAAAATTTCAGCTGTTTGTACAACTCCTTCCAGATTTTTTGATAAAAGGATCAGATCAATCCGTGATTTTGAAGTTGTTTTAGACTGGTTTTTGCTATAACATGTAAAAGTGCGAAGTGTGGGGTTTAATCTTCTAAACGAGTCAAAAAGATTAAAAGACTGGGTGAGGTTAGCCATCATTATGCCATCGATCCAATGAGCGATCTGGGGCAGCATTAAAGTCCCCAGCAATAATCACTGGAATACCAATTGGGAGTTTGGGAATGAGAGACCCGAAAAAACGTTGTCGATTAGCTGCTTCATTTGGTCCATACACACACAAGACAACCACAATCTCAAGGTTTAACATCGCAAGTATGTATGTCAGTCTCCCCTCTCCCTTATCAACCTCTTAGTCGACTGGGTCTACTTTGGATCCTGGTGGGATCCATATTGCCACTCCATCACTCCCTAGTCGAGGCGCATGAGCCCGGAAAGCTGTATGGGACCATATCTGTTTGTGATAATGATTATGGGTGGCCGTGTCCATTAGATGGGTTTCCTGGATACAGATAACGTCAGGCCATTCCTTTTCTCCTATTCCTTTAAGTTGATCGTAGATTGATTGCTTTTTTTTTAACTTTGCGGAAACCAGACCGTTAACGTTAAGTAATCTCAGATCTAAGTCTGCTTTCCTTTTGGTATCTTTCCACACTCTATCCCTATTATATAGAGCGTCAATTAAGTGATACTTATTCATCATAACAAAAGACACTACAAAACCAGAAATAAATTAAGGGATAGTTAATAATTAATTATTTGTGTTATTGCCAAGGTCCAGCCACTGACCCAAGTCCAGCCTGCCCCCCGGCGCCTAAACCTGTTGGCTAAGGAGACGCACCAATAATGTTCCTACATCTGTTTCAGGCCAGAAGCTACTCGCTTTGACCTTCATCAGTTGTAGATCCATGAGGAGATCCTGACTTAGCCATTTCAGATTGGTCTGCTTACCGGTCTCATATTTGAGAAACACATCCCACTCAGCCAAACGCTGTTCTCCCCCCGTTATGATCAAAGATGCTGTACTTCCGGGAGAGAGGACATTTTTGATAAATCTGAATACTTCGTGTTTGATAAGTGGCTCCCCTGCTAATCTACCAGCCTCCGTGGAGAGTGGTAGGAAGGGGGAGGTGGTTCCCAAGATGATCACTTCACCATAAATTGCATCTTGGGGAGCAAATAATCCCACTTTCAAAATATCATTTTTTCTCCTAACAGGTAAAAGGAGAATCCCGGTTTTTGCCGGGGACAACACTCCCTGACCTTTGGCCAGGCGGTGTTTCAATCTCTGCCTCTTAGAAGTAAGTTCAACCTCAATATCAGATAGAGATATGGGAGGAGGAGACGAGTCAGTGAGGCTCTGATCGTGATTTTCCGGAAGATCTTCTGTGAGATCCACTACTTGCGAGCTTTGTTGTTCCACTTGAGGCATCATATGAACCTTTTCCAACAGGGAAAAATCATAAAGTACTATTTCTTGGTGCCTACTTTTCTTGGTCTCCTCTCTACTGTGGCCACTGTTAACCAGTTGTGTTGGCTGAGTACCCCCGGCAGAGGCCTGGGGTGTACTGTTATTTGAATTATTTGAGTTATTTTTTTGTTTTTCATTTTTCTCAAAATTATTGATAATATAATTCCCCCCATTACTGAAGGGGGGGGAGGGATGATCAAAAGAAGCTGAGTCCACTGCCGATGTAGGTAGCTCGGATCCACAGACAGTTTTCACTGTCGCTGTTGACAGTTTGGATCCGAAGTCGGACTAAGGATCAGAAGAAACTGAGTTCGCTGCCGATATCCGCAGTTTGGATCCGCTGACGGTATTCACTGTCGCTGTATACAGTTCGGATCCAAGATCGGCATTGACTATTGAGAATTGTCCCTGGTCAATATGAGAGCCGGTCGATGATGACACTGAGAGGGGGATCCCAGACCCTGGGTCCCATTCTAATAACCCTTGACTATGTTTACCTTGAGCAGCGGTATGGTGTTGTCGATTAATGATCAAAAAATTATTTTCCCCGGTGAGGTCAGAAATAATTTATCTGAAACACGTCAGGGCGCCATTCCTGGGTGTACTCAGACAAGTCCGCATTTGCAGTTGTTTTGCGTTAGCAGAGTTCATGACCATGTTAACTGGTTCCATAACCCTTTTGTGGGGAGGGCTTGACTCGATAGACTGAATGGAGCCTACAGATGCAACTTCCCCCAGGGACTGACCCTTTTGACTATTATTGGAATATATTTTTGAGACCGGGTCCGATTCCAGCTGCTCGACCTCCATAAACTCCTTCTGATGCTCTGTTACCTGGAGCTCGTTCTGCTATGGAACCATCTGTTCCTTTACTGATTTTTTTTTTTTTTTTTTTTTTTAAATTCTTGCTGTGACTCATCTTCCAATGAAAGTAAGGGTAGAAACCGATTGTGTACATTTGGCAGCAACTGAGATCCACCAAGGCGTGTGGCCTTGAATTCGGAAGAAACGATTGAAAGCAGTTTAGCACTGATGTCTTCCCACGTAATACCTCTTGTGGGTCTTTATTTCAAAAAGGAATTTAAACTTTCACCACTTTCTAGTAGAATTATTAATTCATTGAAAATTTGAGTCCAGTGATGAGAAGACAGAGAAGGATGCTTATCTTTCAAGTTATATAAAAGTCAGTCTGCATTTTTACAGACAGTTGAGTCGAGTTTCATCGTTACCGCACCAATGTTGTCTTCGGTAGGATTCAACAAAGGCGGTGGGACACATACCTGAAGGAGTTCGATTTCCATTGGTTCAGGGACGAAGGCTTCCTTGAATGAATCTAAATCCATTGGAACTATGCCAGTATCTGAACTGGGCATTTCTTTTCCTGGGTTCATTTCCTTCGTTTTGTCATTTTTCTTGTTGTTCTTCCCCTTGCTGTTCTTTCCTTGCTGTTCTCATACTCCTTACTCTGAGAGGACGAAGCCACCTGGTCTGTGATTGTGATACCATCATCATTTTGCTGGACAAATCTTTTCCTTTTGACCTCCCGCCATTCTGAACTTGTGTCGTTCTTGTGGATGAAGTCCATAGCTTTGGGACCCAACGAGAGACATGTCCCAGGTGGCGCAAGGGAGGATACGAAAGACTTTTGTTTCTGAATATTGTCCCATTATCCCCCCTTGTCAATTCCTGCAGACTCCATTTGCTGGCTGTTCCCTTCTCCCACGTTCTGATTACTCTGTTTTTTATTCCAGTCTTCCTTGAGCGTCCATTTGGTATTTTGGAGGAAGCTTTATGTTTATTTGAGTGGCTGTGTGAGGCGATTGTTCCGGAGGAAGCCAATGTGCTGGGGGACGGGGAGTTTTGTGGAAGTGACTCCTCCCTTCCCACACCCAACCCACTTGCTGCCCTGCCTGATTCACATCATCTCTATAGACCCATCCTTCATGCCCTGCTACTACTGGGACCCACCTGTTGGGTCTTTGAGGGTTTTTTTTTAGTCGCAGATTTGGGTGAATCGCATGCTGGGGGTGATGGGAGCAGGTGTAATCTGTGTGGAGGTGTCCGTAGACCTTGCATTTAAAACACCATGGCCTAAACTTGTGAGCAGTATGAATCTAGAAAACTCGTCCTCCCATTTTAAACGGGACAACATCATCGAGCGAGAAGACTTGATCTTTTGGTAGATCTATGGCTAGCATCAGGTAGTCGTCTCTCTTGGCGACATAAGAGGGCAGCGGATTAATAAAATTCACTATTCGATATTGCTGGCCGAAATCGTGAATGAATGCAGCTTGATGCTCATTTGGGATGTGCCTTAACTCGACCCAGTAATAATCCTTTATTATTTGTTCCCTCAATTCTTATGGGCCAACTTTCTTCGGCAACCATGGATAAGTTATAACCTCGGATCAGTCCCAAAATATTTTTTTCCATGCATCCATTCTTACCTTATCTTTGTCGAAAAGGCTCAAAATTGTGAACACTGTCGGCGTAATCAGCTGAATTAGGAAAAATTCAGTGACCCCATACGGACCCTCCCTCAACGATTCCAACCTCTTACAAATAAATTTAATCTTATCATTAACCGATCGAAAAGCCGCATCATCGTAGAAAGATCCAATTAGATGCATGTTTCGTGTAAATCATATCTCTCTGAGATAATTTATCCGGCGGGTATGCTTTCATCAGAGTTTTCCTCCCCCCCTGATCTATTACCAATTGTTCTGATGGGAGAAGGAACAGAGACAGAAAACAAGCCCTCGCAGAAGATAAATTCCAGAGAGGGACTTTCAGTTCCTCCGCTGGATGTATTGACGGCCTTTGAATGGTCAGTGATTTGTCCTGCAGAGACTCCCTTACCTTATGTGCCCACGATGGATGATGGGCTGCGTCCTTGACTGTATTACTCGTCTGTGTCTGTTGGAGGGAGTGTGATGCTTCTTGCATCTTGTCATCCTCCGTCAATATTTCGACATCGTTATCTTCGTTCACTCCATTTCCATCATGCGTAATCAAATCCCGCATTTCAGAATCAGACGAAGACTGTTTTGTTCTGTTGGTATCTGGCTGGAGAGGCGGGAAATTGGAGGAGGAGAGGGAGGAGGCAGGGATAGTGGTGATGTCTGCATAGTTCATTTGGTGAGCAGATTGTGTCATTACTCTCTTTCCTTGTGTGATCAGAGCCGGATTAGGTGACTGGGGGTTCAGGACTGTCTCCTGTGATGAAAGGAGAGCCGGGAAATGTGATAAGGAGAGGAAGGAGGCAGGGACAGATGAGCTGTCTGCCTGGTTTGTTTGCTGAGCAGATTGTGCCATTGCTTCCTTTCCCAGCGTGAGCAATGCAGGATTATGTGACTGCGAGTTCAGGATAGTCCCTTGTGAGGAGAGGAGGTTTCTCCCTTTCCTTTTCAGGAATCCTGACAATCCTCCGCTGCAGCGGGCAGGGGTCGTAACTTAGACTGTACTGCATTAGACTGTACTGCAATTCTATCTGCCAAACTTCACTCTTT
>BFEA01000134.1:620098-627598 GCA_003427395.1 Chara braunii
TTTTTTTTTTTTTTTCGCTGGGACCTTCCCTGGTCCTTGCACGGGCTGGCCACCCGGGACCCGGGCGGCCCGGCTGGTAGCCTAGCTTACAGGCCTTTTTTTTTTTTTTTAACCACTACCATTCATGTTTGCCGGAAACCGGGTCCGACGGGCGAGTCACTCCCGGCCAGGCCCATCCGGACCACAGCCAAAAAAGACCCATCTTGAATGGTTTACCAACTATCAACGTAGACCAAATCTTACAACAAGGAAACCAACAAGCAAAAAGAATTTCGCTTCCCACTTTCAGTCGGTGCTCATTTGCACGTAGTCCCAATATTCCAAGTGTCCTAAGTGCATTCCTAAGTCTACTGGAGAACAGGGTCTCCAAGAAACAGCAAAACATTATACAAGAGAAGACACTATACAAAAAAAACGGAAAACCGCAATGTTGGTGGAAAGTACTGCAATGTGTCCGTAATAACCAGGCCCGAGAGGCGCACCATCTGCTTCCAAACCACTTAATGGCTTTAGCTGAAAAGCCCTTTTTTGGACACGGTATTCCCAATCTGTCGAAATGGCCTGTTTAATAGCGTATTTGATCTCAGGTCTAACCATCAGATGTGTAAGATGCTCACCCTTCCTCACCATCGCATTTCTGAGATTTTAAAGGGTCCATAAAATAGCCCCTCTAATATTCTCCTCAGCGTCATCAAATTGCAGTAGAAGCGTCGTTCTCCTGGCGGCTGTCCCCATGCAAACAAAATTGTCTGCCCAACGAGTATCCACCCCCAGTCGGGATATCTGATTGTCTCCGCCATTCCCAAAATGGCCTAGAAAGGTCACACTGTAACACAAAATGTTGGATATCTTCCATCCGGGTCCCTGGGCATAACCGACATTCCAGTGCAGCCTTCGTCGTTCTTCTAGCACTGCACGTCAAGTGTTAACTGGCAATGCCAGGTGCATGAGCAACCAAAGCAAGATTGCATGCTTGCTTACCACGAGATCCATTAGCTGTTTCCAAAAGGCTGCAAGTGCGGCAGATAATCTTGTCAACGTGTCTGTGACCCACCCCCCACACCACCCCACCGGCGCCCCCCACCCCCCGTTGCCCCCCCACCCGAACACCCCACCTAACGATCCCAATTAACCCCCCAATACCCCGCCCCCCAAACCTGCAGCACAGAAGTGGTGGCCAGTGCCCATCAGGCAACACATGTATTTTTCGGTCCTAGTCAAACTGGGCCTTAGCAAACTCGAGGTGGTATATACCTAACAACATATCGAATGGCAAGTCATCTCTAATAAGGAACGAAATCTGATGATTAAGTTCCCCTTCTCCATAGGAGAAGCTGCAGACCACGTCCTTGACGTAGTCTTTGCCTAACATGCGCTCTTTGTTGGCTAGACTAGATGCTACATGTCTACTCTAGCGCTCCACCCGGTCCCCTAGGCGCAGCCTGTCAACGAAGTCACGGCTTATGAAGCTTCGAGTGAAGCGAATGTCTACGAAGGCACCACACTTGCGGCCACCTATACCGACGTCCACGACCAAGTGCTCCTCTCTTGGACCTCTAGAAAGTGTCACCCAAGACTCACGAAGGTCCCTTCTCGGCCACTCGGTTTCTAAGTCTTCTAAGGCTTCAAAAACATCTAACAAACAAAGTGTCGTTTGGTCCGGATGTATACGCGGGGTGACTAGTGAGTCAATAGCTTTGGAAAGCTTCTGAAGTGGTAAGGGTACGTCAACCACTTCATCATGAGTAGAAGCAGCAACAACTTCTACTGGCCAGATGTGTTTCCCGAGGTGGAGCTCGTAGAAGCTCTTTGAGCGCGAGTCCCTCCAAAACCACCTTTGGGGGGTTCTTATGAGAGACCTTCGCATTCTTGTATCTAGACGGCTCATGGCCGTACTCGCCACAGTTAATGCAAGTTTCTCATGAATATCAGTCCCTCCACACAACTTGATCCAGACCAACCCTCATCCAAGCCGGAGTCTTGTTTGAGTTCTGGACCTGCCCCTGTCTCTTTTGCTGACCGCCCTTGCTGCGGCCAGCAGCCTTACCTTTTGTTATAGCAGCGAGGTTGTTACCCTCAACACTCTCCTCGCTATCGAAGTTTGTTTCATCCACAAGATCAGAGACACTGTCAATCTCGGCTTGATTCTCATCGGAATCAACCATCATCAATCGACTACCTTTCTTCTTCCATTCTTGTGGGCTCTTCTTCTTCCTTCTGTTCGCCGTTGGTTGTTGGGTTCCTCATAGCTTGGCCTCTAAGTCTATTGCCTTCTTGTTGAATGAGTCTAGAATGTGATATTTGATGCTTGCCTCGCTCACTATCAAGTTCTTGATATGTGTGAGAAGACAGGACCTGTCGATCATGGCGGACGCCAGAGACGACAATGAGTTTCTCCATGGCAGAGGAGAGCTCATATACGGACCTGTACTTTCTAGTATCAAGCTGAAACAACGCATTTAATTTAGTGCTTTGTTGGGCCTGCTATGGATTGTGCCATCGCGTTTCAACCAACTCCATAAAGTTCTCTAATGTTTTGGTCTGAGTCCAATTCATTCCTACGCCTGCCGAATCCCTTGGACACCACTATTCCATCTAGCCATCTCGTTGTCGATCCCTCAAGACATGAGGTGGCAGTGATCACTTTTTCCTCGTGCAACATCCTCTTTGCCCTTACCCACACTGAAACCGTCCTAAACCAAGTGTCGAGTACCTCATCCTTCTTATCTCCTGGGACGGTAGGAGGTGGTCTCAATCAAGTCTTGGGAACCAAGGTTGTTGTGGTCCCATCTATGGGACCGACTGTTGCCCTATAGTGGTAGAAGTTGGACCTCAGGATGAAGAAACAACAGTATGTGTTGGTGCTGGCTTAATACTTGTTGGGATGCCAAATTGAGGGACGAATGGGTCTTTCATCGCCGACAATGGAGAAAGTGATGGAAAAGTTGCCGCTGACCTGATAGGCTCATACTAGGCCCGCCAGTTGTAGAAGGGACTATTATTCTCTTCCCTTGTATCAGGTTGCATGACACTAAGTACCTGGTCAAGGGTGTCATTGATATCATCCAGTTGTTGTCAATATTCTCATACATGCTCAGCATACCCGCTTGGAGGATCTTACTTATATCGTGAAGGGTCAGGTCATCTAACCATTCTAAGGCAGCCTTGCCTGCAATATTGTTCTCTAACCTAACTTTTTTGTTTCAAATCTATGTTTATCTTTCGGTAGCGTCTCTAAGTTCTTTCTCTAACCGTAAGCGGATCAACTCCACATGTTAGAAATATATTGCTTCTCGGGTGCGTGGAGGTGGCGAGTAGTACTACGAGTCCGCCATCTGACTAGAAGACGTGCTTGCACTCATCCCACTAGTCGAAGTTTGCAAACTTGTTGACATGCCTAATGTTTGTTGACCCTATGATGTAGTTACTGTAGAAGAAGTAGCCATAGCTCCAGCAGTGGCAGTTGTCATTGCCGACTGCTGCGGCTTCCCTAACCCTTTGCAAATGTTCAGCTACTACCTCTCGTCGTATAGCTCTCTCGCCCTCAGGTGGTAAAGCGTGGTGCACGATGCGGATCCTAAGCGATTCTTAGGTCTCACCATTCTCCCTGCAGATCTATCCTCCCCTGTTCCTGATCCACTCATCGGTTACGCACATCACTATCTGCACTAGAGCTCTCACAAGGGCCTACCACAACATATGTCTGACAAAGTTCACAAATAATTAAAAATAGATAAATATTTGGTAAGTCTAGGCTATTGATCAAGTGGTGTCAATGGCATTAATACAAATTGAGCAATTGATCCATTCCAACTTTGATTAATCCTCGCACAGAAGCGTCGAACAAAACTGGCTATGGAAGTATACTACAATTTTATAACTTCTATTTTATAGTTGTCTGTTAGGTGCTAGCTATCTGTCAACATAACTAATCAAAAATAAAAATAAACCAAGTGTCGAGATGTATGCAGAAATGCAAGTATTCTTGAATCTTGAATGTGATCGAACTTCAATTGGAACCTTCCCTTCCCTTGTATTCAACGATCCTGTTTTGTGTCATCAAGCAGAGGTGTCTAAGCTGTGCCTATCGGCCCACCCCTGTGCCCAGGAAACTGCTTATGGACAACATTGCCCCTTTGTTTATCCTCGCGTGCAACAAGCCTTACGTAAGATGATTTGGCTGATCAAGAGGCAATTTAAGGACAACCGCCGAAGTCCTCAGGAATTGTTTAACATCGCAGATAGGACGATGATCACAGCCAGATATCAGATCCCCGCCAGAAGTTATTTTAAGACGGTCTAGTACACGTCTCGCATAGGACTGGTCAGTCCACGTTCCCTCTATAGCGCAACAAAGAGCTTAAAGGACAAAGCAGCAAAGCATTTGTGCTCCAGTCCCATGGGTTGGCATGGTGACCGTGGCCCGGGCTTCGACCAGTTGAGGGCCCTTCAGAGACACCGCCCTCTCCTGCCAGATACGCTACCAAGCAGAATGTCAACTCTCAAGGTAGAGCGCTCACGACTCCTGAACCAGAAGAGGACACTCAAGTTGAACTCACTTCCTCATGGTAAAAAGAGATTGAGATGGGAAAATACGTTAAGCGAACAATGTACCTAAAGATAGCTGCCCCCAACCACAGATTTCTCACCAATTAAGCCGACGTGCATTTGATGACCGGTGATAACCTCGGTACCACCCACAACGCAATGCAGTGCCACGTCAGCCTCAATGCAATGTCAGAATGCTCTCATCATCCAGCATACACCTGCTGCCGCCACAACTCCCACGTTGTCACCACAACCTTATCGCCAAACTCCCCTCTGCCCGGGAGTGAGTTCACAAGCGAGCGTCAATGTATCCTTACTGCGTAGAAGCGTCTTCAGCGCACCAAGTAACAAGTTGAAAGTCATCAATGCCGGCAACAATGATATCGAACCAGCTTTGATACAAATTGCAAGGAATATGAGCGAGGGCGATAGACATAAATGATAAATCCAAGTTGCAAAATCTCGAAGTAGCCCAGATAGTCATGTACCAAGCAGAGAGCACAATGCACCAAGATATCGTCGAAATAAGAGCAATACAATGAACTCGTAATATGCCACTCTCTGGTCGCAGCAACACAGTATCCTATTTCGCTCCTACTGTCTGGCGCTCAGCACCCAGCCTACTGAGCCCTACTCTACTCAGCTATCTGCACCTACCTACGTTCTTGCAAACAGGTCACATTGAAGTTTGAAGACCAATGTGCGTGGCGTCATCACCAATGTTGACCACCAACATACACCAGGTACTCTCTCGTCCCCTCATCACCTCTTGTCCCCTCTACATGCGCCTCCTACCTGAGGACCACAATCGTCGTCACCTGCACCCGCACGCTATGTATCACCCACGGTCATGACCGTGGGCGATTTACCGCATGTAGTCATGGTCATGCCCACAGGGGGCAACCGCGGGGTTGAACCGCGGCCAAAAAAAACCGTGGTTTTTAATTCCTAGAATATTAGGCAATTTTTTTTTTTTTTTAAATGGGGTTGTAGGGTTTAAATTCCCTACATCCCCATATTTGTTTTTTCGGATTTTGATGTTTTTTGTGATTTTTAAAAAATAGAAAACGAAAAAAACAAATATTAAAATCAAAAGAAATACAACAAAAAAGGGAATTTTTTTTTTTCATTTTTTTCTGGTTGTTGGTATGTGTGTGTAGTATTGTTACTAAAACCCCACATGAACAGACGTGGCGAGCTGCACAGAAAAACACATCAAGCAGCATACCAAAAAATAAATCATCCACTTCATATGGCATGACCAAAACAAGCAAACAAGGAGAAGTTGAATGCCCTACTGTTGAAGCCAACCGGACTAGAACATGGCGAGGGGACAAAGAGCAGTAAACAAGAGGCAATGCACACTGAGAAGACATACGGAACACATAAATGACAAGCAAGAACAATACACATAGGCTGGAGGGCACGGAGGAGGCGGGTGGGTACAGAAACACATAGGGAAAGACAAAGACAATGAACAAGGATACAAGTCGCACCCACGGAAGACATAGACATAGGCTAGAGCGGAAAGGCGAGGCGAACAGGGAGATAGACAACGCAGGTCAGCAAAAGCAACAACAGTAGACGAAAAGACAAAAACTGAAAAAAATAAAAACTAATGATAACAAGATTATTTCGTCGGAGTTGCACCGACTCATCAAGAGGCTGAACCCTCGACAAACTGCGGAATCTCCGTATTTGATGGTTTGGGTCATGAACCCTTTGACCCTTGTTGAAGGCAGACTGTCCCCAAATGGGACATAGCAGCGGGCAGCAACCCTGTGGAGCACCAGGCAATACAATAGAGGCCACATGGCTGCACACCGCCAAAAACGACTGCAAGGAACAACATGGCATGTAGGGCATGCAGCGCAGAAACCGTGAAGTGAAGCACAAGACAACACAAGCGAGGCAACAGTGCTGCAAGGGACGACAGGACGAGCGGACCAGCAGGTCGCCGACCATGGAGCGGAGCACAAGGCAACCAACCGACAGGGCACACAAGCAGCAAACACGGAAGGCACGACCAGCGGATGAGCAGCATGACAGCGGAGCAGCGAAGCACAAGGCAACATCAACAACACGGTCACACCACACAACGAACACATCAACCTGCAAAGAACCACATGCGAGGCAAGCGGGACAGGCAGCAAGGCAGCGACAGAGCGCAGGCGAGGCAATCCACACATCCAACACAGAGCAAAGCAGCACATGACCTACTCACATCACAATTGCACTGCACAGATTGTTGGTTCCCACCACCCACTGAGCCATGGATTCAGTCCGACGAGCATCCGTCATCACCCATAGGCAACTCAGAGTCTCAGACATCCCGAATTGAGCAGCAGCCCCCCTAGGAGTGCAGTAGGCACTCCAAAAAAGGAACCACCGACTATTTGGCACTACGTAAGGGTGCTCAGTTTGGTAAGCAAAAATACTTCTAAAAAATCAGAGGGAGGACAAACAACAAGAGAAAACAGACAGACATAAAACTGATTGTGTGTGTGTGTGTGTTTTGTAAGACAAATTGCAAAGCAACTGCACAACCTGGCCTAGCCAAGAACAGTAAATAGATGAATAGCATGCAAGGTCACAAAACAAGCAAAGCATCATGCTATCTAATCGAATGGGTCACCATTGTACACCTACAGCCATAGCTCACATTCTCCTAACATTACCATGCCATTACCTTAAGCATGCATGGGGGGAGAGGGGGAAGTAAGGGAAGGGGGTCAAAGAGGAAGAGGAAGCGAAGGGGGTAGGAGAAGGAGAAGGAGAAGAAGAACCTTCTTCAACAGGACCAATTTCCAGATCGAGGAAGGAGGGTGGCGCATCCCTGGAAGCGCTTTTCACCGTTCGCGCCAAACAGCTCATCAGAGGGAAAGGGGAGGATAAGAGTGGACTGCAGGTATGGGTGGCATCCTACATCAACAGGCCCAATTGCCAGGGGAG
>BFEA01000134.1:630098-633570 GCA_003427395.1 Chara braunii
TTTTGTTTTTGTTTTTGTTTTTGTTTTTGGAGAGGTTCGTTAGGTGCAGATCCTCTTTTTCGTCTTTTAAGTCACAGTGACTGTGACTGCGAATCTTGGGATGAGTGGCTGTCGGAATGAGAGTGCATAGCCATGTTCATGTACTGAGAGCCGACAGTGTGAGACCTGACAATAGCAGACTGATTGGCCTTTTCTTGTTTTCCTCACCTTAATGATGGGGCCCCACTTTGACTCACTCCTGCAATAGTGTGCGCACCAATCCTCCCAAAACGGATGGACAAGAACAAAAAGGGAATTTCAAAGCAAAGCATTTGGTCGATGACAAGGGGCAAGTTCAGCCATCATGAGGACCAGACGCCTAAAATTCAATTTGGATGGGTTTCGAACAGAAATGCAGAATCAGCAGTCTGACATCAATAGCGATTTCGTGCACCTCTCCACAAAATTTAAGACGTCCAGCTACAGTTTGCTAATGGGACCTGGCCCCATAGTTCTATTATTCTCCTAGCAGGGCAAGTCCACAGTGTCACTGAGACTGGAGACACTTGTTGATTGCCAAACAGACTGTCAGTGTACTAGACATAGAACATCAAATCGGACCCAGGGAGTCGCTCCACAACATCAAATTCTGAATGTATCTCCTGTCGGTCCATGTACGTTGAATTTCCTGATACATTGAACATCATATTCGGTCAGTCCAAATGTACAAAATGTGTACAAAACGTTTAAAACACATATACCTCCCCGGTGACCAGGGCACGAGGGCCTTGAGTGGACGGAAACTACAGTGTCGGATGGCTCCCAAATTCTCAAGGAGTGGAAGGAAACTACAGCTGCATCAGATGGCCTCTGTAATTCTCTAGGAGGGGAAAGAAACTACAGCATCGGATGGACTCCATAATTCTCTAGATGTGCAGCTCCAGGGTCCGCTTTGATGGCTCGCTTCACATAAGTGTCTGTGGTTAAGTGGCGGCCTGCGGTATGTATTTGTGCCGGGATGTATTTGTGCCAATTCCCTGCCATATTCGTTATCCAAGTGCGATCTCCAACATGATCCCTTCCAGACATGCCTGTCAACCAGCTATTCTGCTCTTTTTGTGGGGGGGGGAAAGTCCGGCGGCAGTGTCACACTTTCAGTTTCAAAAGGGCCAAAAAAAAAACAAGTGTGGGCAACGACATTGGGTGTGGAGTTTTTGAAAAGGGCAATATGCCAATATCGATAAGAATGGCTGTGGTCCGCGTGTGATTTTGTTACCCTTTTCAAACTCCGTGCGCGACTTTGTTGCCCTTTTCAAACTCGACGCGCGGGTAAAGATGCTTTTGTTGCCATTTCAAATTCGGTGTGCGACTCAGTGTGAGTTTGTTGCCCCCATGTGATTTTGTTGCCGTTTCCAAACTCGTTTGCGACACAAGCGAACTAAGTCTTACCCCTTTTTTTGCTTTAAGAAAAAACTCTGTTGGGTTGTATTACCAAGGTTGGTGCGAGCATATCCCAGTTCTACCCCCTTCCAGATGGCTTCATTCTATTGGTGGGGAGCTCCACCTGCTCAAAACCAGGTTCAGCGTCCCTTGATTGGTAGAGATTCGGACTTAGGACGTTTCAGTAAATATTATATGGATGTTTTATGAACTTTTATCTGCAACTACAACAACTATATTGTGTTGACTAGACAATTATGCAATGATTTCAGTGAACCTGATTCTTTTTTTTTTTTTTGCAAAGAACCAACTTTGGCCTAGTAGGAGGGGTGATAAGAGCAGCCCCTACTACCAGGACGCTGAGGACGGCGCTGGTTGCTCCCATCTGTTGGTGGGGAGCTGCACCTGCTGAATACATCTGAGAAAAAATATGGGAAAGTCGATACCCACGACCTATGCAGCCGTTTGAACGAGTCGAACGCGCGTTCACGTTCAAACGCACGCATTCAAAGTTCAAACGCGTTCAATAGCGCCACGTATCATACAGTGGGAGAAAACTAAACGCGCTCCCCCCACCCGCGTGCGCATGTCAGAAGCCAGTGTGGGGGGGGCACAGTTCCACAAAAAAAAAAAAAAAAAAAAAAAAAGAGAGTGTGTGTGATGTTTAAGTATATTGTAAACCCCAGTTACCAACTTCATAGTGTTCACACCAAGACATGGTTTTCCCCAGGGACTAGACTCAACATTACCTCCCTATGATGCGTTCCAACGCTTCGCAGTCAAGTGAGCAAAAAACGCCTAGTGCCCACAACATAGATACCAAAGATGCAACGGTTGGTGGGCATGGGGGAAGTGGGAGGGTAGACAAAGCGCAAGCACACCAGCAGGCGAAGTCCCAAAAGGATGCCAAGACCAGCCAGACAAGAACAACATCAGAGCAAAGCAAGCAAAAGGACATCAAGGCATAGGCTGGAGGGCACGGGGGACGCGGGAGGGCAGACAACATGCAAGAACACGAAACAGGCACACAAGCACACGAAAGCAGGCAAACCGAAAAAAATACAAGTCCCAAGTAAATCGGAAGACCGACAAAAAATAAACTGATGATGACAAGATTGATTCGTCGCAGTTGCACCGACTCATCAGGAGGCTGAACCCTCGACAATCTGCGGAATCTCCGTTTTTGATGGTTTGGGTCATGAACCCTTTGACCCTTGTTGAAGGCAGACTGTCCCCAAGCGGAACATACCAATGGGCAGCAACCCTGTGGAGCACCAGGCAACACAATAGAGGCAACACAATAGAGGCAACACAATAGAGGCAACACAGCTGCACAACGCCAAAAACAACTGCAAGGAACGACATGGCACACAGGACATGCAGCAGGGCAACCATGCAGTGAAGCACAAGGCAACACAAGCAGGGCAACCACCCTGCAAGGGACGACAGGGCGAGCGGACCAGCAGCCCGGCAACCGTGGAGCAGAGCACAAGGCACCAGCAACAAGGCAACCATCCTACAGGGCACACAAGCAGTAAACACGGAAGGCACGACCAGCAGATGAGCAGCACGGCAGCGAAGCAGTGAAGCGCAAGGCAACACCAGCAACACGGCCACACCACGCAGCAAAATCAGCAATTCGCAGAGAGCCACACGCGAAGCAAGCAGGACAGGCAGCAGGGCAGCGGCGGAGCGCAGACGAGGACGTCCACACATCCAACACGGAGCAAAGCAGCACGTGACCTACTCACATCACGATTGAACCCCGCAGACTGTTGGTTCCCACCACCCACTGAGCCAGGGAGTCACTCCGACGAACATCCGTCATCACCGACAGGCAACACAGACATCCCGAACCGAGCAGCCCCCATAAGAGTGCGGTAGGCACTCCAAACGAGGAACCACCAACTGTTTGGCACTACTTAAGAGTGCTCAGATGGACACACAAAACACTTAGATAAGAACAGGAGGAGAACAGACAACAGAAGAAAGACAAACAGACATAAAACTGTGTGTGTGTGTGTGTGTGTGTGTGTGTGTGTGTGTGTGTGTG
>BFEA01000134.1:663718-681032 GCA_003427395.1 Chara braunii
TTATCGAACGGGTGCCTGAGGGAGGAAACCGTGCTTTGTCTCTTCATAGCCTAAGCTTTACAGAAGAACGTCTTCGCCATCATTCCGTCCGCTGCATCCTTCGTGATTCTGGCCTGGATTCTCCATTTCTGGGTCTGGTTATCCAGATATTCTTGTAGTTGGGCCCTAGCCCTTTGGAGTGCATCGTAGGTATCCGTGTTCAGAGGGTGGTCCCTCCAGGCGGGCCATGAGTCTCTCCAGGTTCTCCTTACGCTCCCTTACTCTCGAGGTTCAGTGTTCGATGCGGCTTGGAAACTGGTGTATCTATGACAGGAGGGTAATCTTAGTCCCAAGGTCCGGTGTTCGATGCGGCTTGGAGACTGGTGTTGCTGGGGGTTCTTTCCTTCTAGTCTTTAGTATGGTTTTCCTCGCCTAGGACTTGAATGTTCTGAAGGAGGCTTTAGGTCTTAGCCTACGCAGGTATGTAAGAGAGGTAGCTGTTTTTGAACAGTACCTCTGCAACCCAAAGACCCCTGAGGAGTGCTGTATGGCGGACACCACGCTGCCTGAGCTTCATGTTATTTTTCCATTCTGAGTCGCGTTCGGGAGAATCTGTACACATGCGTACGTTTTTTTCTTTTCTTTCTTCTTTCTTTTCTTCCTCCTTTTGTCTTTCTTCTTTCCTCCGTCTTGTCTCATCTCCCTTCTTATGAATGGGTATGCTTTTCACGGATTGATGCTTGGTGTCGATCTGATTGTTCGGGTCCTCTTGTTTTGCAAGTACTGCGCATCTGCTAGGTTTTGCTGCTCAATGACGACTGTTGGATCTACACTACACCCTATGAGGAGAACGCAGCTTCGAAAAAAAGAAAGAAAAAAAAAAGATGGGAAATCCCCTCCGATGGCTGGAGCGAGACAACAAAGCTATGTTCACAGTGGTCCCCTGTACAAGCCTTGGCCCTTAGGAGTAGTGGTAGGTAGGTAGTGAAAGTGAATTGACGAATTTGAAAGATGATGAAAGATTTGAGAGAAGAATGTAGCATAGTTCAAAAAAAAAAAAAAAAAAAAAAACCTAGAAAGAAAGAAACGGCCATGTGCCTGACTGAACTGCTAGAAAAAGCCAGCCCAAGTT
The DNA here is from genome assembly GCA_003427395.1 of Chara braunii. Taxonomy (NCBI): domain Eukaryota; kingdom Viridiplantae; phylum Streptophyta; class Charophyceae; order Charales; family Characeae; genus Chara; species Chara braunii. The sequence goes on from BFEA01000134.1 coordinate 664,830, forward strand.
TCAAACTGCTAAAACCAGTTTCAACTGCAATTGAAACTCGGGCCCTGACTAAACTGCTAAAACGCAGTTTCAAATGCAATTACAGACTGTAACCCTGACTGCGCCATAGTTTTCTCTTCTTTTTTTTTTTTGGGTAAAAATGATATGCTCCAATCTATTCGTGGGGAGCGGCACGTGCTGGGAATCTGGCCCAGCGTCCCGTTCAAGAACATATTGAGAAATTTATGCAGAAAAAATTGACGTACCAGGGCATTATCTGGCTTTGGCTAAGAATGATAGCTATGCGATCTACACAAGAACATTGAACTGGTGTTTTTTTTTTAAAAAACAACAACAACAAACCGAGTAGATGCTAGGGAAGCTTATAAGAGCAGACACCTCTAGCACTGCCTGGAAGGCTCCATCTATTGGTGGGGAGCTATGTGTCCCCCTCGGCCGCGACCGAGTAAGCGCACGGCCGCGCCAGGGCCAGGCGGGGGCGCGCGCGGGAAAACGGCACGCGCGCGTTGCCTGCGCACATTGGCCACTATCGCCCTATACAGAAAAAAAAAAAAAATAATAAAAAAAAATGGGGGGGTTGATAATGACTATTTAGGGGGGTCTCTTTGAAAAATGTCCCCCCCCCCAAATCGCGAATTTTAAGTTGTGGGGAGGGGGTTGTTATGCCCACCCCGTTTTGGCAAAAAAAAAAAAAAACTGGCACACTAGGCTACCAGCCGGGCCGCCCAGGTCCCGGGTGGCCAGCTCGTGCAAGGACCAGGGAAGGTCCCAGCAAAAAAAAAAAAAAAACAAATTCCCAAAAATCTGAGAAGAAACTATGTTATGCAGAAACATAAACTGAACAACTTTTGCCTCAGGGTCACATCGAAATTCTTCACTAAATTTAGAATAAAAATTAAAATTTAAAAATAATTGTTTTATTTAAATTATTTATTATTATTATTATTTTTTGGCCCGGCCGGGTAAGTGACCCAGTGGCACACGTTTTTTTTTTTTTTTTGGTGTGTGTGNAAAAAAAAAAAAAAAAAAAAAAACCTAGAAAGATTTTCATGCCCGGCCAGGCACCTGGGCGTACCCCGGGCGTGCACTATTTTTTTTTTTTTGTTTGTTTTTTTGTTTGCCTTTCTGCTTTCTCCCAGAGGACCCCAAATCCGGGCCTTTTTCATTTTCTGAGAGTTGGCTGTCAAGGGGGGGAAAGGGGGACATAAATTTGTTTTAACGGGGTTAAGGGGGGTGCCCTAGTGTGATTTTGTTATTTTCTTTTTTATCTCCGATTCAGTGACGAACTCTGATGTGACCCTCAGCCAAACCTCATTTGTATTGCAATTCTACACAACATACTTTTTTCTGGATTTTTTTGACTGTTTTTTTTTTTTTTTTTTTTTTTTTTTTTCGCGCTGGGGCTGCCCGGAACCCTGCCCGGCCGGGCACCCGGGCGTGTATTCGGGCACAAGTTGGGTGCCCGGGGGCCCAGAAAAACAGCCTTAAAAAAAAAAAAAAAAAGCAAAACAAAACACGAAGACACAGATTTCGTCCGCCACCTGGCGACCATAAGAAACTGTTAGGGACATAAGGTCCCCTTCGTGCTGTCAGGAGGCTGCCGTGAGCCCTGACATAGGGAGGAGAAAATGGGATGGAGTAGACTTGATTTCAGTCCAATGCTCGGGACGTGATTACGGTCAGATTCGTTCAGCTCTAGCACAACTTGATCTAACAGCTATGATGACCAGAGGTGGACGAATCTGAGCGCAATCATGCCCAGAGCTCTGGAGCGAGTCCTCAGCTACGAAAATAAAAAGCATAGATTCATGAGAATGTGTTTTTTTCGGGGGGGGGGGAACTACGCGGGAGTCACAAATGCACTATGGGTCAAGATACAGTTTGCAATTGCAATTCCGACAATGTATACAACCAAGCTTTCTTGGCTAGGTAGGGTGCCTGAACTGCAACTGCGAACTGTATCTTGGCACATACTGCACTTATAAGTTATAACTCGTTTATGTGACTCCCACGTATTTACCCCTTTTTTTGTTATTCCCCCCCCTGTGTTGTAAAGTCCAGGTTGTTGTAGAGGCTAGCCACCGTCCGGGACATCCGCTAAAATTGGAACGATACACAGAAGATTGCATGGCGTCTGCACAAGGATGACATGCGTAATCGAGGCTAGCCACCAGGCATATGACAGTCCCTTCACCAGTTGGCCAATTGATCATTCGGATGATTTTCCTATACAGGCCCCCTATGAGACTCCCTCCCACCCTTACTTATCACCCAGGATCATCACCCTTTTCTAGTGAGCTGAACCGACACTGTCAGTGTTTGTAGCACAGGTTCTTACCTCCCTCCCCAGCCCTGATTGAAGCATAGTCGAAAGAGGCCTGTCGTATGGGTACCTTGAGCGCCCAGGGTAGACATTCTACTACCAAGGCCCATACTACAGTCCCCACCGGAATAGAACTCCCGGTATTATTGCCGTATCCGGGCTGAAAGTTGGGCCAAATACAGCTATAATGACCAGGCGTTCTATTTGCCAATGGGTGAAGACAGTAGGTGAACCCTTTCTTTTCCTTGTTAGAATGATCCTTCGCCTTATCATCATCGGATATCACAAATTCTATGCTCTTGAACCCTTTCCTATAGGAGGTTGTTCTCACCGTGAGATTCGGGACTTCACGAGTCTTTTCTTTTTCCGATTTTCTAGCTGAGGGCGCGGTCACACTGCGAACGTCAGGACAAGATTGCTGTCAGATTCGTCCAGGTCTGGCCACAATTTCAGTCAGGTGCAAGTTGGGCCAGACCTGGATGAATCTGACTGCAATCACGTCCAGAGCTTAGGTGTACATGGTTCTGTAGTGCTTGTCATGCCCCCCTCTTGGGCAAGGAGCCAGGAGAAGTGAGAGGCTCCTGACAGCAGTGTGACGTTCCTCAGCAGTTTTTTTTTTTTTTTTTTTGCAAAAATAGCCCTTGCATTACCACCAAATTGCAGATATACCCAACTATCGGAATGCTCAAATTATATGCATACCCGGGCAAATTATGTGCACACCCAATTTTGAGTCTTTTGGGCATAAGCATAATTTTGTGCTCCCCAACCAACGGCCTATATGCCTGGGCGCATGCACAAGTTGGCGCACAGGAAAAGCAAGGTATAAGGGTCTCGTTAGACACTCCTAAAAGAATCCTAAAATTTTACGGACAAGTCCTAAAGGATTTTTAGGATTTTGTGCCGCGTCATTACACGCAATCCTAAAAATCATCTTTTAGGATTCGTCCTAAAAGGTCTCCTGCGGCCGGTTTTCATATGCATATACGCAGCCGCGTCGCCGATGTCCGTCCATTCCTGCCAATGTCCGTCCATTCCTGCCATTGTCCATCCAATCCCCGCCAACGGCTACCGTTCGTGGCCGTTGCCCGCGTTGACCCGCAGAAAACCTTCGATGTCCGACCACTGACCCGACAGACCGCTTCTGCACCAGCAACTCCATGTCGACGGTGCCATGTGTGCGACGCAACGAGTCCGTGAAATGCGGGAATCCTAAATTTTTTAGTAGGTCGGGGGCTACTAGAAAATTTAGGATGATTTTGCCTGGGGAATCCTAAATCCTTTAGGACTTGTCCTAACGCCTTTTTCACATTTTCAATCTCAAAATTGAAAATTGGATTTAGGATTGCGTGCAACAAAGATGCAATCCTAAAAACAGGCACTTTTAGGAGTGTCTAACGAGACCCTAATGTACCTGAAGCTGGTTTTGAGGTTTGAGTGACAAGTCAATCACACACTTTTCTTTTTTTTCTTTTTTACTCTTTTTTTTTGAGATACCGGGGCCATTACCTTTTTTTTCGTTTTTTTTTTTTTTTTTGGAGATACCGGGGCCATTACCCGGCTTCGGCTAAGAATAGCTGAGAATATGAGACTGAGGGCACGCTCACACTGGGTACCAAAACCGTATAACTCCCAAAACAATGTGCACAATGGTTCCGATCCCAAACACCCCATTCGCAAACCCATTTGTCAGCGGCCTGCCTGGCCGCGGGTTTGAGGAATTTGCGGTAACCTCCAGAGGTTACCGCAAAATCCTTATTCTTTTTTTATTTAATTTTTGTAAATGAATGCAAAGTTGAAAAGGGAACATGTACGTTCTATATTTGGGGTTACTTCTGTGTGACTGGAAACCCCAAACAGCAGCACCCTGATGGCACGGTAGCGACCGTGTCTTTAGTGAAATGGGAACGCGGTGTGAACGCAGTGTGACCTGAAACGTCCCAAATACCCCGGCCCAACCCATTTTCGCAATTTATACGGATTTGCTACCGCAGTGTGAGCGTGCCCTGAGAGCATCAATATAGCCTTGGAGCACTTAAAAACACAAAATATATCCACTCATAGAGCATATCCACAACACACTGAATGCTGAATCAGATTGAAACAAAGAGAAACAAAGAGAGAAAACATTTGGTCCGGGAAACCTTCGGCAACAACCGTCAAATCCAAATCCGCCGGTCGAACCACTCACCCTCTGCGGTCTTATCGGCAATAACCGACAACCGTGGACCATGAGAAAAGAAGGGTAGGTCTGGGTATAAATACAAGTTGGGCACTGGGACTGGCTACAGCAGGTATTCCCGTCTTTTTTTTTTTTTTTTTTTTTTTTTTGAACATACACCCCCGCCGGTAGTAGTGGTGCTGGTAAGAGCAGTCACCACTACTACCCCGGGAGAGGCTCCTTCGATTGGTGGGGAGCATCACCTGCTGGAAAGCGGGTCCAGCGTCCCATACACAAATTGTATTCAGAACGTCTCGAACGTCTCAAAGAAAAGTTGGAGAAAAGCTAAGTAAAAAGCCTGCCAGCATTGATTACCCTGGAATAGGGGATTGACTGAGCAGGTGATCGAAAATGACTCTCAGAAAGTAATTGGAAGTAGCCTGCCTGCAGCCTGAGCAGGTTGCCGAAAACGAGTCTCAGAAAGTAAAAGTACCCTGCCTACCCTCCTGTGTATTTGCGATAAAGGAGCACGTGTCGCCCAAAAATCAAATTCTTGACCCTTGCTTCCCAGAGGGGCACCAGAAAGCCGGGTCTTTGGACGATAGTATATAATCCCAAGGGATGATGTAACAGAGGATAATACAGAGAATAATGCAGAGGATACTGCGCGGGCTCAAGGAAGGGGGGGCCGGGTCAATCGGGAATCTCAGCAAGGGCGAGTGGGTGTGGGGGGAAGGGATCAGGAAAGTCCGTCGGAGGGCGTAGGGGGAAGGAGGGTTCTATCGTTGTCCAGTCATTGAACAGTAGTCTGTAATCTCGTGACTCTACCCTCTCCTGCTGTTGGATCTCTTCCTTTCTGCTGCCGGTCCATTCCACTCTAGCTATCCAGCCTCCTCTAGCGCCTCCTAGCCAGTTGGAACAGAAGGCAGTGATGGCTCTCTCTATATCCTTTGTCATTTGTAGGAGATCCAGCTTGATTTTCAATTCCTGCCATTTCCTTGTTATCTCCATTTGAACCTGTTGCCCGTTGTTTCTGTTCCTTCCACTCGCACTCCCTCAAGCGCCATCAGGCAGTGTTGCCACCAAAGTCCCCACAACACTGCCCTTTTTTTATTATTATTCAAAATGAAGATTGAGTCCAGGGTCCTCACAGTCTACCCGGAGTAACCGAACCGAACATGCTGAGAACCGGGCTCAGCGTCCCTCCTATGATGATGATGGTGATACCAATGATGATGGACTTATAATAGTTCTATGAAATGATGGTAATGGTGATGATGGTGGTTATGATGATGATGATGGTGATGATGATGTTTAATATCCCTGACAAACTCTCCTGAAATCCGCAGCAGTTTTCCAAAAAACTCAAGTATCTAAGGTATTACCAACAGATCCTAACAAAGCTCACCGAAACTGACTTATTCTCTGACAAACTCTACGAGGCCTCACGCCCCCTTACTGCTAGGTTACAGAGCAGCGCGACTCACTCCAGCTCCGGCCAGTGTCGTCCTGTGTCAGTAACTCCCAGCTGTCCTTTAGGATGCCCCCCTCATACAACCCCCAGATCTCTCTACCCGGCCTCATGCCCTCACCCTCGGCAAGTTACAGGGCATCACCCCGGCTCCGGCCAGCGTCGTTCTGGCATTGGACAACCACGGATCCTGAATATAACAGCCGAAATCCAGTGCAGCTTCGTACAACCCACCGGCAAACCCTCAGAGGCCTGAGTAATTCTTCAAACTACCAGGCATAACAGAAGAAATCCGATCTAAGAAGCTTCCGAAAGTCTCCGCGCAAAGACACTTCCCCCTACCCCTGTCCCATGCTGCCACCGCCGAGGATAACCTCCTCGGCCCCAGCCTGGAACAAGCCCCCTCCCCCCCCTCTCCACAAAGGCAGCCAATTCCCTCCTAGAGGATACCTTTGCCCTCCCCTTGTTCCTATCTGCCCCCGCCGGGGTTGAAGGTGACCAACTCTCCCCCCCCGGCCCCAGACAAGGTCAAACCATAAATCCCCCTCACCCCTGACAGGGCGACCGCCTCCCACCTTGCAGCGCCCCTGTAGAGTAAGGCTCTCCAATTACCACCCCCCCCCTTTCCCCAAAAAGTCCCAACCGTGACCACAGAAGCCCTATCCCAACTGAAGCACATCCATTACAGCACTGCCCTGCGTCCCAGTCTATACATATTTTCTACGAAGGGTGGTTCTTTCTGCACATGTGGCCAGTGACCCATCAAGATGGCTCTCCAGGACCATGGCCATACAGGGTCCGGTATCATCTTTCACCATATTATGTCCCACCAGCGCCACGTGAGCTGTGTTGTAGGGCACTGCATAAAGATGTGTTCTATGGTTTCAGGCCTCTTTCGTGTGGGGAAGGCGCCTAGGCACCATGGGCACCAGGGTGTCGCCAGACCTTTCTGCTCGAGATTTGTATGATCTACGAGCCAGTCCATAGTGGGTAAACAGCGATGTGTGATCTGCCATTGTAGAGAGGAGATCTTGGCTGGCTTGGATCCACCCTCCTGAAACCACCGGATCGGTGTGAGCGTATTCCTTTCTATATTGAGATGTTTGGCCCATCGATCAATTATTGTCTCTCTCAGCGGGCGTTTGAGCCTCAGCAACCTATAAGTGGATTTGACTGAGAGCTTGTGCAGATGGATATAGCGGATGTGACTGGGGGGGTTTGTTTTGGGTGTGGCTGAGGCCCACCTCCACTCCCATGGATCCAGGGCAAGGTGTTGGATTCCAGTGTCTGGCTGGAAAGCAATCGCCTCCTTTCCTTCCCCCAGCACCGTGACCCTGAAGATGGTGTTTTTTTCCCTCCATTCGAAGAGGCCGTGGCTCCCCTGTAGTACCCCCGTCTTATGAACTGTGTACCACTCGATTAGTACATCTTGGCTTCTGACTGTGTGGATCATTCCTATGCGCCCTGTCTCCCCTCTACTGGCCACCCAGTCCCCCTCTCTAAACTTTGGGCGTTTTCTAAGGGTTCTATACCATGCCAAGGGGACAATATCCAGTAGCTCCTCCATGTTTGCCTCCGTAGAGTGACAGTATTTTAGCCGGCTACGCAGCTCCTCCCCTGTTCTCCATCTCCTCCGGTCTGCATCCCATAAGTCCCCTATCGGGGTTACCCCATTCTTTGCCCATTCTTTCCGGGGGGACGCCGAACTACACTTTACCCGCCCGTATCTATCTGCCAACCAGCGATTCCCGAAGAGGGGTTGGCGGTAGATTTCTTCCCATCTTTCTGGGGGTTGCTTATTAGGAAGGGGGAGCTTCAGCCAGGTCTTGAGTAAGGAGGTCCAGAACTGGTCCATAGTGTCTTCCCCGTTTCCTTCTCCCATGTGCCATTTCCGTGGTATGGTCCAATATCTGTCCTCTAACCAAGTCAATGGATGTACTCCGGGGGGCGCAGTCGGGGCCAGTCTAGCCAAGTGTTCCAAGGCCAGGGTTTTCCATGGACTGTCCAAGGTGAGAATGAGTGTTTTAAGCCATTGAAGCCGCAGGGCTTGTGTTTGTATAGCCGGGTCTATAATCCCCAAGCCCCCTGCGGTTTTGGGCTGGATGATGGAATCCCATGCTACTCTACTAATAACGTTTATTCGTTCGTCATCCCCCCTCCATAAGTAAGCTGTCAGTTTTGCTTTCAAGGACAGTGGCGCCTGCTTGCTTAAGGGTCATAGCAATGATTTGTACCAGGTTGTTGCAAGCACTACATTATTTATTATCAATGCCCTGCCAAAAAGAGAGGTGGCTTTGTTCCGCCATTTGGCTAGCTTGGCCAAGGCCGGGGCGACAATCCATTCGTCATTCGTAGGAGGGCGACCCATCACCGATATGGAGACTCCCAAGATTCTAAGAGGGGCTTCCAAAGGCTGCCAAAAAATAAGGGGATTTTATGGTGGCCGACCTCCTTGGTAGTGGATCCACCGCCCTTGCGTCTTACTTCCCCAGTTGACTTTCATGTCGGAGACTTGGGAAAACCTCTCCATCAGACGCTGAATCTCTTCCATGTTGGAAGAGGTGGCTTCTGCCATGATAGTGAGGTCATCTGCGAATAAGGAGCAGATCGGGACTGCCTCTTCCGGTATATGGGCTATCTTTATTTTAGAAATGTCCTTGTTTTTCCGCAGGTTGGCTACAAGGGCTTCCATGATGACTAAGAAAAGGAAGGGGACGATGGGATCCCCCTGGCAGACCGACCGTTCAAGTTTTATCAGGGGGGTCAGGGTTCCGTTTATTTGGATCGTAGTAGTGGCATTTGCGTGCAGAATCCGTACCCACCTTCTGAATACTGGCAAAAAATTCATTTTTGGTAAACATTTATCTAGGAAGAGTTAGTCGACGTGGTCATATGCTTTCTCAAAGTCAATGAAGACCAGTGCTACATTTTGGCGTGAATGTCTGGCAAGTTGTAAGACCTCGTGGACCAGCAGGATGTTTTCCTGGATCTTTAGAGTACGCATAAAGCCGGTCTGGGCAGAATGTATAACGTCCTCCATCACCGGTGTGAGGAAACCCGGGGTAGGGGCACCTACCTATCGCTGAAGCCAGGAGCAACGACGCCTGTGACTCGCCGCACCCGCTTCCGAGGTCCTCAGCGACCAGCAGGAGCTTGCAGGGGCAAAGGGCGAAATTGCCCTCTCTGTGATTTCAAATTGATCATTCACTTTACAGCCCAACTGTTTGAAAGAATCGAATACCAAATTCAAAATGTCGCTGTGGTTCTTAGATGTATTTCAGAGGCAGGAAACAACACAGGGTGGAGCCGAAAGATCACGCAACCCAAGACCGTAAGGGACATGCACTGGGATGATCATTTCTCGTATCTCAAGAACAGCAGACTGCCCCCCCCCTTTGCAATCTTGATTAGCTCAGCGACTTTAGAATGTCTCGAACTGAACGATCCCACGTTTGGGGTGAGTTTCAACAGTCAACCATAATCCAGCAAGTTCACCCGACAGTGAGCCCCAACAGATACACAACAAAACATGCAAGTTCACACATCGATGAGTTTCAGCAGATGACGTGCAAAACAACAAGCTGATGTCTCGCCAGACCGCAAGCTCGTATAACAGTGAGTCTGTATGGTTGGCTGGAGGGTCAGCGAGCTCCCGCACTTAACAGCGTTTCCCATTGATAAAACTGGAGCGTTTGCAAGTAGCGGAGGCGCCCAAAGGGGCTTTCACAGACGGTTCCTCCCAATCACGTGAGACGTTATCCACCGCACGATACATTCACATGACATTTCCCCTCCCCCATGCGTGGGGAAACAACCCGCCTAGAGCCAATTTCAAAGAAAGACGATCTTCTCACTTTAAGTCTGAGTAGTTTTCCCCTCCTACGCTATATTCCAAGCATCCGAGCAGCGGGGAATAGAACTGACAATGAATGAATTTTGTCTGATCAGCTAATAGGCGGAAGCCGACAGGTCAGTAACTGTTTGGCACTCCAACAAACAAGGTATGTTTGTTCTCCCATGGATAAAGTCGTCGCTCAGCCAAAAACAGAAGGGTACGATTGATCACACAATATATTAGACTGCCCGTCCCCCTTCACCTCGCCAGATAGCTGCTAAAAAAAAAAAAAACCGTCACCTTAAATAAAATAAATAATAAATAATAATAATATAAGAAAAAGAAGCGACAATAGTCGCTCGCGCTATCCCTTTTCCTCTGACCAGCGCTTCGCGCGAGTACCGAGGTGGTCCTATCCGTCCCTTAACAGAGTCCTAAGTCTTACCTCCTATTTCACTTTACGCCTGATTGATGGTGTATGTTCGCTCGCCGGTCCAGCGAAGCGACTGACCCGTCGAACGTGAAAATATTCGGTTGATAACTTGATCTGCGGTAGGGGCTAACAACGCACCCGGTTGGTTGCTCCGCAGATGAGTGATAGCCGACCCGCCAACAATGGAATTGCCCGATTGGTTGTTTACAGAAGACGCCACCCCCGTTGTCAGCTGAATCTCATGACCGTTCGCCTTGAATAATACTGTCCCGCCCTAGCGGTGGAATTTCGTGGTCCGTCACTCCGAGAGGGATCCTTCCCGCTTGCAGTGGTGCTTCACGACCGTTAACTGTCAAGCACTGTTCTCCTCAACGGAGGGGTTTCAGGCTCGTATTTGGCTGGCGAGCACCGCCCCCGCTGGCTTCCTTGCCGTCATCCTCAAATTGCACCGTCCGTCCCCTCCTGTTGGGCATATTCTCTCTCCCTCTTCACAAAGCTTTCCCTCTCAATGAGCCCTTCTCTTTCTCTCGCTCGTTCTCAACTTCCCTTTAGCACTCCCCCTCTACGCATTCCCCTCTCCTCTCTCCCTCCCCACTCTCTGATGGTGTGAACGCGTCTGTGAGTGTGTGAGAGGTTTCGTTGCTATTCTAACGTGATGGTATATGAGGGCACATCAGGCATAGATCTGTGCGTATATTCCCAGCTTCTCAGAGCTGACACATGGACACTCATATTGTGATGGTCCAGAAAAATAAAAGCAAGTTTTTGTCCCGCTTTCGGGCTCGGTATTACGCAGGTATGGAGCGGCATGCTAAGCCCCAATGCCTTCACTCATTCTTCCGTCTTCTCATAGAGGATTCATGCTCATGTCTTCCTGTTCAATCTCCAATCGCCCTTCCGAACCCCACCTCCAAGCACCAATGGCGTGCAGGGAACGCCAGGCACGTGTCTCCTTGCGCCGAAGTCTCGACTTTCCCTCTTGTAACCGCCCTTCACCAAGTCAACCACGCTATGCCACGAACGCCTGGCGCACTAATACGGACCGTGATGCCTTTATCCGTCCCGTGGTCAGCACCCATGCCTCAATCTCAACGAAGCCGGTATTAGGCACGTCTTGCACACACAACATGCCTCTCTCTCTACCACGCTCTGCTCCTAAGGAGCGAACACTCATCTCTCCCTGTTCGTCCACCCAGAAACCATGCTTCCGTTTTCAGACTTCGGCTTCCAGACTGCGCACTTCGCCCCCCTCCCTGTCCGAACTGGACTACAATGGGGGCAAGCCGACCGCGCTTGCCAAGAGGACACTCGCCGACTGATCCCGTTGTGTCTGCTGTGCACGTCGTGCATGCTTTCCTCCCTCTTCTCGCCCCCGCCTCCGTCACGTGCTTGCAGTCGCGGGTACACCTTGCTCGTGCTCCGTTTTTTCCCTTGGTTTCTCAACTGCCCCGGCTATATCCGCGTAGAGTCAGCCTCGTAGGCTCAACACCACTGGTTCTATTCAAGGGAAAACGGTACCTGAGTCTTCAGGCCCCGACTAGGGAAAAAAACAGGCCCGGGGCAGTAGACCCAGTACCCTGACTGTGGTGGTAGCAAGGGCCCTCAGACCAGTATCTTTACCAACCAGATCTCAAACTGTACCTGCTCCGCGGGTGTACCTAGATCGAGGTACCGAGCCTCGAAGGCCTGGTGAGGTAAGATCCATCTTGCTATTTGCACCTGAAGTAATCGCCCCAAACCAGGGAATTACCAATCTGAACCGTGGCCGTCCGTACCATACCATCACCGAACCTGAAAACAACGCAGTGGCGTACACCATACCGTTGCCGAACCAGCGAATTACCAGTCTGAACCGTGGTCGTCCGTACCATACCACCACCGAACCTGAAAACAACGCAGTGGCGTGCACCATACTGTTGCCTAACCAGAGAGCACGCAGCCACCGAGTCGTACCGAACCTGAAGTAGACTGCCGTCAAGGTTCCGAACCTGAAATAAATTTTCGTAGTGGATCCGGACCCGAAATAGGTTGTCATGACAGTGCCAAAGCTAAAATAAACAGATGCCGAGCCCATACCGATCCACGTGCATGTCGGGTACCGTAGGACGCGGCCTCTCCATTACAATACCGAACCTTTCCAAACCATGTTCCCGTACCGAGCCAAACACCATACTGTCGATCCAAGGTAGCACCATCCCATGCTGTTTCGTGCGGCTTCCTCTCTCTGAACATCCCAACCGCGGTAATGTTAGTAATCAAGCAAACCTGGGAAAGCGACGCAGGGTACCTCGACCATCGGCGTAGTGAAAACTGTTAGAATCCAAGGAAGAGGATCAATCCGGGGTCAGAGCTGATGGCGGGTAATCGGGGCGAAAATCAGGTCAATCTCCCAGTAGTCACGACTCCTGTCCCTCTCATTGTTTTTAATCATTCTTTCTTTTTCTTAATTCTATTGTCGAAAATAGTAGATAAGCCGTAAGTTCCCCAAAATTAATTTCCGAGAAAGTTTAAATAATTGGCCGAATTTCTTTTGTTTCTTTTCTCCTTTTCCATCTTTAAATCTCTTTCTATGTTTTTAAATTCATTGACGGGATCATATAATACAAGGGTTTTTCCCCCTAGATTTACATGCCGTGTAAAATAAAGAAATTAAAGGATATTATGTTTTTTCCTTTTTCCCTACTAGTCTTAATCCCTTTCCCCCTTCTCTATTTACGGTACTAAATAGTCAAAAATTTGAGGCCTCATTTCGACCCCGGTCGTATGCTGCAAAAACGCTGCGGGGAAGTCTGTTCCCATGATGCCTCCCCGCGGCAGGCCAATCCGGGTCTAACCCTCTGAACGACCGGAAATGACGGTCCCTAGATGTGCCGAGTCCGGCCACCCATCTCGCTATCTTTGAGGGCTACTCGCAAGGTTCGGTGTGCCCAAAGTCAGGGGTGCCCAAAGTTCCCCTAATTTTTGTTGCCCGGACGAACCAGAGTACCGTCAAAACATGGACTTGCCTTTGAGCCTAAGTCCCAAAGCCCCAGATTTCAGGCAGCGCACTGCTTTTGGCCGCCTGACACCGGAATCATCCTGTTCGTCAGTGCTTTGGCTATCATTTTGTACATCATTGTGAGGAGGGTGATGAGCCTGTAATTTCGGATGTTCATCGTATCGCCTTTTTTGTATAGCAGTGATAAGATCCCTTGTCCCACCATCTCTCCCATTTTGTCTGTCATCCATACCTCCGCATAATAGTCCAATAAGTCCTGGTTCATCGTATCCCACATGGTTTCCCAGAACGCCTTGGGAGACCATCTAGACCTGGTGATTTGTCTTCTTTCATTTGCATGAGTGTTGTCCAGATTTCGTCCTTGACGAGAGGTGCCTCAAGTCTTTCCTTTTGCTCGTCCGACAGGGACCCGTCCAAGGGGGAGATAAGTTATTCTATTTTCTGATTGCTCGCTTCATCCTCCATTGGTGGGATGTGTGATGCAAAAAGGTCTTTGAAAAAATCTTGTGTGTATAGGGCTTCGATCGTGGAGCGCTTTGCCCTTGTTTGAGTTAATCCAAAGAAATCTTTGTCCATTGTCCCTTCTAAATTATATTTAGATTGTTTTTCCCAAAATCGTGCACCTTGTCATCGGTATTGGGCATGCCTTAAGAGTTGGTCCTTCAAGGTTTGTATTTGTGTCATTCTCTCCCAGCTTTCAGGGAGGTTGGGTCCATACGAAAGTCCTTGTGGTTCTAGATCAACAAGGTGGTTCATAGTTTCCATTTCCTGTTGGTGACGTTGAGCCACTAGCTGTTTGGAGAATTCATTACATTTCCTTGATAAGAAAAAAATGTCGTTGTTAAACCAAGTCACTTGAGAGTCTAGTTCCGGATGACAGTCCTTCCAATAAGCCCATGCCTGTCGCAGGTACTGTTGGAAGGAGTTTAACCGCAGTATAGATTTATTTAGTTTGTAATAGCCCCGCCCCTGGTCAGGACATTTTCGAAAGGTAAGTTTCACCATGCCCAGTTTGTGGTCTAGACCAGAGAAAGAGTTGGCTGACAGAATTGCCGCATGCGTGAGTGCTCCTCCTATAGTGAGAGATAGGATAATCAAATCGATTCTAGAGCGTGATGGTCTGGAAGGGTCATTGTGTTTTATGCAAGTGAACTGACGTTCAGTGAGAAAAAGGCGTCTAAAAGAGAAAGTGATGAACATAGGTCCTCCAATATATGTTCATCATTCTCTACCAAATTTGGAGTAGAGGGATGAATTTTCCATCGATCTAACCATCTGTCCGGGGCAGCGTTAAAATCACCCACTAGAATTACCGAGATATCCAACTGGATATCCTGCTGGACCTTATCCCTAATAATGTCAAAAAAAAATTGATGTTCCTGCGTTGTATTCGGGGCATAAAGGCAAAAACTACTCACCACTTCAAGTTCACACTCCTTCCAACAGTACCTTCGACAGGCATGGGCTTATTGGAAGGACCGTCGTCCGGAACTAGACTCTCAAGTGACTTGGTTTAACAACTGCCTTTTTTTTATCAAGGAAATGTAATGAATTCTCCAAACAGCTAGCGGCTCAACGTCACCAGCAGGAAATGGAAACTATGAACCACCTTGTTGATCTAGAACAATAAGGGCTTTTGTATGGACCTGACCTCCCTGAAAGTCGGGAGAGACTGACACAAATACAAACCTTGAAGGATACAGATGTCATTTTCCATTTCGTTTCCCTTCTTTATTATTTTGTCTTTCTCGTTCTGGTGACTGGTGCCCAGGGGTCTGGTCCCACCTACAACTTTGAGTTTTCTCAACGCTGAGCTTTCTATCACATGTGGCATGGTGGGACAAAGCTCTGTCGTTGATGTATTGCGGTCTAATGGTACCGAAATACAGGAGAATAACCTATTAGATTTTTTCATTTTGTAGAATTTTCTTTGACGTGAAATCCGTTTTGTAGTATGCTTTCGCCCCTTTTTTTTTTTCTTTAAGTCGATAACTTTGTATTCCTGAGAAATGGATTGAGGGCGGGGTCCTCACAATTCAACCCGGTAAAGTTGGGGCCATTACCCAGTTTCGGCTGATGTTGGAAAGCGGGTCCAGCGTCCCATCCACTTCTAAATGAGTCATAAACTTCCCAGCAACCACATGAAGCTCAAGTATGCTTAGATAAGTTCACAAGAAACTCCAACAATCTATGCGGAGGAAAGCTGGCCTAAACCGGCCCTACTGCGAACATGTCATGTCTCTGGCAAAACCTATTATCAAGCAGAGTCTAACACAACTCCTGAAACTTTAGTCTAGAAACACTGTTATTCTTCTTCCAAGTTCTTCAACACCATGACAATCTTTGGCAAATGAGAGCTTCATCTGCAGCCAGCCCGCTTCTATTGCCATGATGTGCCATCTGGATCTTAAAATGCGCTAGTGTGGTCTGCAATCTTCTTGATGTTCACTCCGTTCTGATTTTCACTGATGTTCACCCTGTTCTATCAACAACAAATCATGTCGATCATCCCATTAGGAGTTCCTCTCTCTCTCTCTCTCTCTCTCTCTCTCTCTCTCTCTCTCTCTCTATCTCTCTCTTTTACACACACACATACATACACAAAAAAACAAGGTCATCAAATCCTATTTCACGGCAAAAGGACCTAGAGAGCCCTGCGCCCTATATGCCTAACTCAAATCTATGCTACCTATTTCTCCATGCCCAATATGAAACCATTTTTCGGTCTGCGACTTTTTCGCTCATAGATAAATCTTTTATGCTATCTACTATTTTGACACTAATACGCTTAGCCTACCCCTGGTTTAGAACCTTTCACATAGAATAATCTTAGCCTAATCGATCCTACCCTACTCAACCTTGTACAAACCTTTCCTACCTACTCTCTTTCTCTCTCTCTCTCTCTCTCTCTCTCTCTCTCTCTCTCTCTCTCTCTCTCTCTCTCTCTTACCGTTGTGACCTAACAAGCCTTAGTATTTATTC